>CALSCQ010000139.1:0-118231 GCA_943704525.1 Pigoraptor vietnamica
CACCCACCCACACACACACACACCCAACACACCCACGCACACACACACACACACAGACAGAGACATAAAGCCCTCTACAGGCGCCACACAGACATAGAGAGACACAAAGTCCTCTACAACACACGCGCCACACACTCGCACACACACACACACGCACGCACACACACACACACATACAACAGACACACAGCCGCAAACATTTTTCCACCACAGAGACACAAGCAGACCCCGCAAGCGTGCACACCAATACACACAAATCACCCCCACACGCACATATGTACACCCACACGCACCAGCATATATTGCTCATTAATTGCTACGAGCAAATGCACCGTGTGAATTAACGTTAGTGGCAGTTACGAGGTCAGCGATCACACAAACCAAGCAAACTTTGAATGAACGCCCATTACATTTATTCCTAGACTTGCGCGGCTCACACGTAAGGACAAAGTAGCGCGAGGTCTAGCGTCCGTACCTGAGAGAACAAATAGTCACGTTAACCGAAAACGTATGTGCCGAACATCACCCGGAACTTACTTCTGAAATTCCCATTCTCGGTTGTCCAACGGGCACACTTGGCGAGTCTTCAGCCATCGTGAAATACAGTGGAAGTGAAATGCGTGCTACGGCCGGCCATAGGAAGATTGAGTCAAACACCCAGAAGATTGCCAGAGAATCACGCAGTAATGACCAGAAGGGCGTACCACTGGTGCCGACACAACGTTGACCACCCACATTGCACACGCCCCAAGCAACGGTGCACTCTTCGCTGGTTGCAGAAGCTTGGTTTGCTTGACATTCGATGCCTTGAATGGAAATACCGTGTTACAGCCACAGGAGGTCACACACGCGCGCGCCGGCAAAGTTCATGTGCAAAGCACATAGGACACTCGACGAACACTCACAAAGGTCCATAATATGGTTCCGGCAGATAGCACAGTTGTCGACGACGATGTCTACAGGCAATAGGAAAAACCGCGTCAGTTGCATAGCGTGCGCAGCGCACAACGCACAAATGCATGCTCGTACTCACCCCACGCCCAGAGAGCAACTGCATTCCACTGCGCACGCAAAAGCCCGTCGTGAGCACAGCGAAATGCAGGCCTTGCAACAGTAGCACAACGCACCTTCTTCACTTCAAAGCGCTTGCGATCCTTGCCCTTGCCGGCGGCGGCCGCAGGCGACGGATCCACTTCCATGGCAGACATGGCTGAAGAGGCAGCTGCGGTGCACGCGGGACGCAAAAGAAGGCGAGCAATGACTTTGGGAGCTCTGTCGTGTTAACAGCAGAGACGACGGATGAAGATCACCCAATCCGTGAAATCGGTGGTCACAGTGACGTCAGCGTGGCCGGAATAGCGGGTGCTCAAGACGCGACCCACCGCAGCCCCTGCTCCCCGCGCCATGGCCAACCTCTCCAGCCGCCTCCGCACCGGGCTCCTCGGGTACCTCGGCGGGGGGTCGGCGCCCTCCACGCCCTCCCGCGGGGCCTCGGCAGCCACCCCCGGGACCCCCTCTGCCGGCGGCACACCCGCGCACGCGTCGCCCGCCAGCACGCCAGCGACGCACTCGCCGTCAACTGCAGAGGGCGGGCTGGTCGCAGGCGGTCGTGCGCTCTTTCAGCAGCTGCTGCGGGGCGGTGAGCCGGTGCAGTCGCCACCGCGCGTGCACCGGCCCGTGGGCGGCCTTGCGGAAGTGAACGACCCGGGGCGCGCCGCCAAGCTTGACCTTGCCTGCGCCTCCGTGTTTCACGCACTCCAGCAAGCACAGCCGCCGGCGGTATCGGCGCACCTGCAGACAATTGCGACGCTCATTTGCGACGAGGATGCGGAGCGATTGCCGTCTCAGCCGTGCTTTCGGCAGCTGCTGCAGAAGGGTGTGCTCGAGCGGCTCTGCACGGACCGCGTCATTGCGTCTGTCCCGCACGCCCACCGCGACATTCTCCAGCTCTTCGCCGTCATTTTGAAGCGCGTGCGACATCACCCCGTGCTTGCGCACCCGCATTTTCGGCAGGCGCTCGCCTGGACGCTGCGGGCGTGTGACCGCGTGGCGCCGTCGCCAGACCTGGACGACGCGCTTGTGTTCTTGCTTCACACCATCTGCGATTGCATTACCCGAGACTCGTCGCTGCTCGTCCTGTTTTTCGAGCACGGCAACGGCGCGTCGCAGTTTACCGTGTTTGAGCTGCTCTCGCGCTACGTGCACATGGAGAGCACCGCGCTGACCGACCGCGCATACGACGCCCTCCGGCTGGTCCTCCACCTCGCAGTGGGGAGCGACGCCCTGGCCGAATACATTGCCACGCAGTCCAATTTCTGCGAGCTGCTGGCCCTTGGGCTCGGGGGCCTCTACTCGAGCCTTCCGATGACGCTGCTGCAGGCGGACGACGCGCACACGTCGCGCGAATGCCGACTGCTGCTGCGCTCGCTCAGCCTCTGTGGCGACGCCGTCCGCGTGGGCCCGGAGGGCGTCTCTGCAAAGCTGCTCGGTCTGCTGCGGAGCGGGTTCCTGCAGAGCGTGCTTGTGCCGTCGCTTCTGCAGCCGTCGGACGACGCCGCCGCCGCCGCGACGCAGCACCTCACGGCCATGCTGCGCTCTATTGGGGAGCCGCGCGTGATGCGGCACGTGCTCGACTGTCTCTTCAGCCCTGCGCCGGAGGGTGCGGTGCCCATCGACGTTTTTGCGCGACGCGTGGCAGAGGCCGGCGACGGAATGTGCTGCGCGACGCTGCGGCTGTTCCACGTGCTGCTCGAGTTGAACTGCGAGGATGTCGTTTTCGAGCTTGTATTAAGGCATCTGCAGAAGGGCGTGCATGTACCGGTCGGCATGGCTTGCTGTACGCAGGACGGCGAATCGCTCGTGGAGTCCGCGCGCCGATTTCTGTCCATCGCCCCTGTCACCCCGCAATCGCCAGACAAGTCGAACTTTGCGGACTATCTCGCCGCGGCGGGTGCAGCGGTGCGGCACTGCGCATGGGCCTGCCGCGAGTGGTCGTCGCCGTACGCGGTGGGAGTTGGCACGGCGCCCACGAGCGCAGAAGACTCGAACCGCACGCCCTTTGACGGCGGTCCCTTCATTCGCGCGCTATTTCTTCGTCTGCGTCGAATGCTGAGACAACCCGTGCGAACAAATCTCGTACTTACGGCCGTTATTGCGCGGCTTGCCGTGTATCCGCAGCCGTTGCTCCGTTCGTTTCTTCTCGACTGCCGACTCGTTCTTGCACCTGGTGTCGTTTCATTGCACGACGTCTTACGGAAAGTCGCTGGCGACGTTTCGGACCTTGCTCGCAACACGCATGGCTTTGCGGCATCATTGCTAAGCGCACGCGCCGCGCTGGCTCACGGTGTCGTTCGACGTGCGTCCATGCCGGATCTGGGCGGGCGAAATCGCGACACGGCAGATGCCCTCCTCGCTGTCGTTTGCTACGAGGAGTTCGTAAAAGAGCTGGCTGCGATCGCAGAGGAGCACGTGACGGTGTCGTGGGCGCCGCCTGGCGAGGAGTTGGCGGCTGCCGAGCTGCCTGGACACCGAGAGCAAGTCGTGAATGCATGACGTCACTAAACATGTAATAATTCAAGATCACGTGCCACGCAACCGCCCAAGGGGGCTCAAGAGGGATCGCAAGGGGGTCCAAGGGGGTCTGACCCACAGGATCTCACAGCTTCCCCAGAGAAAGTCTTATCGCTTTGACCCTCTTTTACAAGTCGCATAACGATCTCTTTTCCACAATTGCCTTCTTCGTTGGCTCGCGCGTTCGCGAGTGTTTCAAAATGCCCGTCGTGCGATATGAGCTGGTGCGTGCATGCAGTGTCTCGCTCTTTGCTGTTCTTTTTGTATTCCGTGTCCAATTGCTTCGCTTTTCTGTCGCCAGGTCGCGACGGAGGCTCCCGGTGCCGCAGACGACGCCGTTGAGATGCACCCCGTCGACGGCGATGACCTGCCGACGTATGATGACGTGCCGAAGGGCGACCTTCCCACGTACGAACAGGCGCGGTTGCTCAAGGGAGACGACATGGTAGGCACTCGCGCTCACTCCTGCGCGCAGCGAGTGTGCGACGGCTAATTGAGCTCTGTGCAGGTGCCCGTCGTTGTTTCGGTGACCATCGACCGGCCATCGGAGTTGCAGGGTATGTGGTACCTGCGGGAGTCTGAATTTTGGTTCTTGTATTGTCGTTGTTTGTGCCTTTGTCTGATGCCTTCGTCGCAATGCAGTGGACGGAATGCCCCTTGGCAGCGAGCTTTCCTTCATGGGATCCTTTCTCGGTGAGTTTGGCTGTTGGGCTCGCGGAGGCGTGGTAGTGTGAGGTGGCTGCGTGCTCACGCCGCTTCGCGCAGTCTCGTTCTTCTTCAACTGGATCGGCTACCTCGTGTCGTACTGCATGAGCACCACCCTTGCGGGTCAGTGCGGCGCCCTCGCCGGCTTTGGCCTTGACATGGTGAAGATCGGCCTCGTCATTCGGCACTACGACTACGTGCGGCAGGCGAGCGAGTACGGCCACTACCAGCAGTTTATCGTCTGGGCGTTTGTGCTTGTCGGGTGGCTCGCGTTCTTCCGTGGCCTCAGCCTCTACATGGCGTACAAGAAAGCAGCGCGGATGCCGCGCGACTGACCGCAATGTGTATATAGCTTGACAGCAGCGCCGCTTCGTAATACATTGTTTGTTGTGTAACAATTCGAGCGAACGTTTTATCGCTGTGCCAGTCTCCTCAACGCGTCCTCCACAAAGGCAACGAGCTCCAGCGGACTCGAGTCGATTGTGAGCGGACCGCACGCATGCGCAGTTGCGGCGAAGCTTGCTGTAAGGGAGGTGCCGTGGTGTTGAGCGACATACGTCCACTCGCCGCAAGGAAATCAGCGAAGGCCCACCCACCCGCGTCGGCCAGCTGCTCGCTCTGGTCCCATATGTCACGCGCACGCATGATGAGAATCACGTCATCCAAATGTCGCAGCATGGACTCAACGGTCGACGCCGGCAGACTCACGGTGCCCTGGGATGGGTAGGCAAATTCAGTCTTGAGCAGATCGCCACTTGCACCGAAATCATTGGCAAAAACACGCACACATTACCTGCATTTCAAGTTGGGGGGAGCGTGTTCGGCTGTTGGGGCCGGTTCCCAGGCCTCCACCGTCGCTGTGCATCGGCAACAGGCCCAGGGCGCCGTTGGGACGCAATGCGGGAGACGCCGCAAGCGCGGGCTTGATGGTTTTGTGCAGCTGCGTGGCGCGCCGAAGGAGGTTGTCGTCCAGCAACAACAGGCGCCGCTTCAAGACAGCCTCGATCTTGAAGCTGCGCGGCCAAAAGAAACGCATTCAGCTGTCGATGAAATAGACTCTCGCTAAAATGAAACGACGAAGCACGCACCTGAGGGCCGCACGTGGCCTGTCGCCGCTTGCTTTGAGAGCGGCCGAAACTGTCTCGGCCATTTTGATGGTACCCCTGTAGATTTCGGCTGCTTGCGCCGGTGCGCCTTCACGCTGCAGGCGAAAATTCGAGTAAATGTGTGAGATGAGGAAAGGGGGAGAGGGGGAGGGGGAGGAGCAGGAGACGCTGCAAAAATGCCCACTCTCACCTCGCGTACAAACGCAGCTCGAATAAACAGCAAAATCGAGTCCAAATACAGCACGTTCTTCCTGTGGTCGCCTTCCGCCTGCAATGGCCAAGGTGAGCACGGGGCAACTGCCACCACTGCAAGTGCGCATCCACCAAACCTTATCGGCTTCGTGCTTCTGTTGCCGCGCGCGGCCGTAAAGGTCGTCGTACGATGCAGAGGACTGAAGGGACGACGCGCGATCACCTGTGCCGCTGCGCCGCGACTCCCGCCGTTCGCGCATTCCATCCGATCGCTCCCTCTCCCTCTCCCGTTCCTTGTCCCTCTCGCGCTCGCGCTCGCGCTCCTTCTCCCTGTCCCTGTCCCTCTCTTTTTCCCTCTCGCGCCGCTCTCGCTCTCGTTCGCGGTCGCGCTCCTTCTCCCTCTCGCGCTCTCTTTCGCGGTCGCGCTCTTTCTCCTTCTCGCGCTCCCTCTCCTTCTCTCGTTGGACCCGCTCCCTTTCACGCTCTCTATCGCGCTCACGCTCACGCTCGCGATCGCGGTCGCGCTCCTCCTTGTCTCGCTCCCTAGAACGGTCCGAGTCACGCGCACTTCGGTCGTCCGATCCCCGCCGACTGAATTTGCCATCGTCGCCCTTAAAGGTCTCCCCCTTCTCACGCTCTCCATTAGACGGCCGACGATTGTCGTATGCGTCTCGTCTGCCCTCTTTGCCGTCCAAGTCGCCATCTGACCGACGCGACGAGGAAATATCAGGCGATCGCGACATGCGCGGGATCTTCTTCGAATTGCGCTCATCGCACGAGTCTGATTCTGGAACACGCGCCCGCTTCGGCGATGGACCTTTCGAGGCGTCGTCCCCCGCAGCCGACACTGGCATTTTCAGCACAAGCCTCACTGGCGCAGCCCCGGAGTCTCGCTGTTCCTCCTGCAAACGCGCTGGGTTACGACCGCAACACAGGAGACACCGGTGCGACACGGGGACCCACCACATCCGACGAAGACGACGATGAGAGCGAGAAGTCCGCGGGACTGGATGCACCTGAGGCGAGCGATCCGCTGCGTTCGGGGCTCGCGAAAAAGCGGCGCTTTGCCATGGCACTCACGGGGGGACCGCCATTGAATCTCATGCGCTGGGACGCCCTCGCGTGAGCACAAACACCAAGCCACGTCACAACACCAGACGCACACTAACCTCAACCATCGCCTCGGGAGTGTCACGCCCAAACTGCATGCACAAATTGTGAGTGGCAGCAACCAGGATGGCCGACATGATTGCGACAGATGCGCACCTCTGTACCCACGGCGGGCATGCTTCTACTGCGGCGGCCCGAGTCTGACGCGTCGCTGTCCGACGAGCTCATGTTTAACTCATGGTTTTTGTGCGTTTGCCGGTGAAAAAGCCTTTGCTTTCGCTAAAAAAGTGACGGCACTGAAACTTCCAGCACAGATATTTTTGGCTAACGGCTTCGCAATTGACGTCACAAGTGCGTCTGTTTGGGGTGACATGTCAATGTTTTGAGCCTTTGGCTTGGCAACGACAAGCAATAGGAAGCTCAAAGGCTCGCAGACGGTGGCGCAGTCTCGATGTTGGCGCGGACGGGCCCGCGCTAAAGGTGCGAGAATGCCCGTCGGCGACAGCATTGAGGCCATGCAGGCCGACCTCGAGGCTAAGCGCGCGGCGCGGCGCGAGCGCCTCCGGCAGCTGGAGGAGCAGACGCGTAAGGAGGACGAGGAGATGAAGGAGAGGTGGGTACATGCTGCACTCGTGTCGCTGCGTTGTATGCGTGTTATGACGCGCGTGTTTTGGTGTAGGCAACTCCGGCGTCAGCGCGAGCGCGACAACAAGGGCCAGACGGATGCGCCAGCACCAGCGCCCGTGCAGACGGAAGGCGGCGACCGGGAGGAGCGGCGGCTCCGTCGCGAGCAGGAAGAGAAAGAGGCCGCGGAGGCCGATCGGAAGCGCCGCGAACGGGACGAAGAGCAGCGGCGTGCGGAGCGGGAGAAGCAGAAGGAGGCGCAGCGGCAGAAGGACCTGGAGGAAGAGGCCGCCCTCGAGCGCCGACGCGCGGAGCGTGAGCGGGAAAGGGAGGAGCGCAAGCGCAGGGAGAAAGAGGAGGAGGAAGAGAGGGAGCGACAGCGGTTGGCGCGCGAAAAGGAGCGCGAAGAGCGACGCCGGCGGGAGCGGGAGGAAGAGGGTGCCCGCGAAAGTGAGCGCCTTGCCGCCCGCGAGAAAGAGAGGGAAGAGAAACGACGCAAGGAAAAGGAGGAAGAGGAGCGCGAAAAGCAACGCCTGGCGTCACGGGAGAAAGAGAGGGAGGACAAGCGGCGTAAGGAGAAGGAGGAGGAAGAGGAGCGCGAAAGGCAGCGCGCGGCTGCGAGGGACAAGGAGAGGGAGGACAAGCGGCGTAAGGAGAAGGAGGAGGAAGAGGAGCGCGAAAGGCAGCGCGCGGCCGCGAGGGACAAGGAGAGGGAGGAAAGGGAAAGGCGCCGTAAGGAGAAGGAGGAGGAAGAGGAGCGCGAGAGGCAACGTGCGTCTCTGCGGGAGAAGGAGCGCGAAGAGAAGCGCAAGAAGGAGAAGGAGGAGGAGGAAGAGCGCGAGAGGCAGCGCCTTGCCCGCGAAAAGGAGAGGGAGGAGAAGCGCAAACGAGAGAAGGAGGAGGAAGACGAGCGCGAGAGACAACGTGCGGCGGCGCGCGAGAAGGAAAAGGAGGAGAAACGCCAGAAGGAAGAGGCCGCGGCCAAGGCTCCTTCCTCCCGCACTACCGTCAATTCCGCGCCGCCCGCAAGCGTGGCTGCAAGCCACTCGGAGCCGCACGCTGAAGGATCTGGGTATCAGCGCACGGGGCGTTTCGAGCGGCGCGAGTCGTTTGTATCGGCCGCCAGCGACGCCGACTACGCCGCCATTGAAGCGTTGCTCGAACAGCGCGTGTTTGACGCCGCCTCGTATGACGAGCGCTCGAGTGCACGTGCGGCCTTGCGGAGCCTGAAGGCGGAACGCGAGGAGTACCTTCGCTCACGGCCGCCGGCCGCCCGCGCCGCTGCGCAGCCCAAACCGGCATCGCAGGCGCGCAAGGTGTCTGTAAGCGAGGGGTCCTCTCAGACCGCAAAGACGGCCCCCGCGACGCCCGCCAGTGGGCCGCCGAAGGAGGCGAAGAAGGACGCGCCCGCCGTGGTCGAGAAGGCCGACATCGCGCCTGCCAGAGCCGCCGTGGCTGCGAGCGACAAGCCCGCGGATGCGACCGATCCCTATGAAGGTCCGTGAAGGACATCAGGTTGTGCATTTCCGCAGTTGCTGACACAATTGGCTTGCAGGCATGACGTACGAGGAGCGCGCGGCTGCGCGGGCGAGGGCGCGGGAACAGCGAAGGACGTCGACAGATGCGGCAGCGCCCAAGACAAGCGCGCCGTCGGTTGCGGCTGTTTCAAAGGTGAGATGCGATGCGCAATTGCTCAGTCGCGCAGCCGCACCTAAAACCGGGCGTGTGCAGGCGCCCTCGGATGCCGTGCGCAACCGCAGTCCGTCTGTGGGCCAGGGGTCCAATGCCGCGCCGTCGCCTGCGCCCGAAGCAAAGCGGGCGGAACCGCCGGTCCCTGCACCCGCGCCCGAAACAAGAAGGGCGGATCCACCAGCCACTGCGCACAAAACGGAGAAGCTACAGGGGAAGGCGCCAGCCGCACCGGCGGCCTCCAAGCCCGCCGTCGCTTCGGATGCGCAGAGTACCCAAAATGTGCAACGCAAGGAAGCGCCGACGGCAAGCACTACCGCAGCAAGCGCGCCGGTCCCGTCGTCGCGCTCCAGCGCATCGGCTGATGGTGATGGGTCGCTCGATTCGCTGTACGTCGAGTACGCGAACAAGTCGCTCGCAGCAGACGCGTCGTGCCGCGGCAAGTTCCCGACGACCAAGGACGCCATTGGCGCCGCCTTTGCGGACGGCGTGGCTGCATGCAAGCTGGTCAACTGCGCGGTGCCTGGCACAGTGGATGCGCGCGTGATTAACACGGGCGCAGCACTCGCGGCGACGGGCGGCGTGCGCGAGAACATCACGCTGGCACTGAACTCGGCGCGTGGCATCGGGTGCAATGTGACAGGTTTGCAGCCGGACGCGCTCGAGCGGGGCGCGAATGACGCGGCGCTCAGGTTTGTCGCGCTGGTGGTGAAGGTGCGTGGCTTGTGTGGGCCATACCGCGCCGTTCCTTGGCTGACTCCCCCTGTGCACAGGCGGCTGTGATGGCGCGCACGAAGATTGAGTACATCGACGAAGACAAGCCGACGCGACCGAAGCCTTGCGCGCAGTGCAGCCAGCGCCCCTCGGAGAAGTACGGCGTCCGTAAGGATGGGACCGTGACGTGCTTCGCGTGCCTGGAGAATCCCCGCGTGCAGCTGTCCTTGTGTGGCGTCGGCTCGGCACTTGCGTCCCCCTCATCCGCGGCACCGGCGTCTTCGTTGGCCCCCGCACCGTCGTCGTCGTCGTCGTCGGCTTCTGCTCCATCGGCAGTTCCGTCCGTTAGCGTCACGGCAGTCGCGCCCGCAGCTGACGACTCGTACGAGGCGCGTGCGGCTGCGCGCAAGGCGGCTCGGGATGACGAGACTAAGGCGAAGCGCCTTTCGGCTGCCCCCACACTGGGTGCGCCTCGGAGCGGCTCGGCCACGCCCAGTCCGCAGGGCAGCCCGCGGCCGACGCGTCCACTGAGCGCTTCGTTCGCCGTTTCGCCGGTGTCGTCGCCAGCGGTATCTCCCTCGACGTCCAAGCGCCTCAGCGCAGGATCGAGTGGTAAGGACGCCCTTCTCGACTGGTGCAAGGCGCGCACGGCGGGGTATGAGGGCGTGAGCGTGACGGATTTTAGCCGCAGTTGGGCGGACGGTCTGGCCTTTTGCGCGCTGCTCCACAGCCAGATGCCGTCGTACATCGACTACGCAAAGACTCAGCGCGATTTTGCCGCGGGCAAACTGGACCGCGTGCAGACGGCGGCGGCGGCGTTTGACGGCTTTTCAAAGGCGGGCGTGGCCCGTCTGTTGGACGCGGAGGACTTTCGCACGATTGAGCGCCCCGACCCGCTGTCCGTCATGACGTATGTGTCGTCTATTTATCAGTTTTTCAAGTAAGTCGTCGAGTAAACCAGAGACTTTAGTTATTATGTACAGCGGCGTCAGCACGTGGAGAGCGCTGGCGAGACGTTCGAGGCGTAGCCCGAGTCGCGCTTGCCCTCCCCTTGCGACGCCTTTGCTAGCGCCTGCCGCGCGTCGGCCGCCTGGCACCCGCGGCACGCCCGCGCGCCGGGAATGTCCAGAAACAGCGCCCAGGGCTCGAGCGAGAGCGGCGGCTGCGGCGGCGGCACTTCTGGCGGCGTAATCTGCGACGTGCCCGTCATCCGATCGACAATCGTGCACTTGCGGTGCTCGAACTCGCCAATTGACAGCTGCCCGCGCTCCAGCAGGGCTTTGAGTTCCCGGAAGCGCTCCAGCGAGACATCGATGCAGTCGTCGTCCTCGTAGCCGTCGTAGTCGACTGCCTCGCCGTCAATCCCCTCGCCCGCACCGGCTTGGTCGCGGCGCCGCGCGGAGGAATTCGCCGGAAGCACGTCGTAACAAATGCGGAAGGTGCGGACCGCACCGAAGAGCTCGAGCACGTCCACCACAAACGACCAACCGCGCGACGCTGCGACGTGGAGGGGCGTGCAGCCCTTCCAGTCGCGAGCATTCGGATTGGCGCCGCGGTGCAGGAGGAAGCGGCAGCAGGCGGCGTGGCCACCCGCGGCGGCGGCGAAGAGCGGCGTCTCCCCCAAGTCATCCGTCCAGTCGATGAACGCCCCCTCGGCGACCACTGTCGCGAGTTTCCTGCAATTTGAAGCACACACACGCGTAAGGGAGCCGGACACCACAGAGGAGTGCGTACGGCGCAATGCACGGCGGGAGATCACGAACCTGAGATCGCCCGCGGCGGCTGCGGCAAACAGGCGCCCCTTGACTTCAAGCGCATTAGCGTACGCAAGGGCCGCCGCAGCGAGGATGGCGGGCAGCACGTCCGAGCCCTCGTACGGCACCTCCGCCAGCAGGAGGGACGGCGCGCGGTAGCCGTGGAAGCGGACAAAGCCGTTCGTGACGACGCAGCACGCCAGGCGGCGCGGCTCCTGGAGCGCCTGCACAATGCGCCACGTGTCGCGCGCGCACTCCAGCGGGCGGAAATCGTTCACCGCCACCCGCACCCCGTCGCGGCCCACCCAGTCGTCGCCGACAATGCGCCAGCCGAGGATGTCGCGGGTCGCGCGGTGGCTCACGCAGTGCCACACCTGCGCAAAGCACGCGGCGTGTCAGCCGACATTGTTCACAAGCGGACTCGACAAGCGATGCAAAGAAAGAGGATGGCGCACCTGGTGGGCAAGGCAGCCGCTCACGGGCAAGCGCCGGGCGTGCGCCACTTGCTTGAGCAGGTCGCCCTTGGACGCATCATAGCCGAGCACGGCGCGGGCCAGCCGCATCTCAACGGTGCTCAGCGAGTGCGCGTCTACGGGCGCATTCTGTTGTTGGGCCGAATCGGAAACCGCAGCGCATTTCGCGCCGTCGGCCGGCGATGTGTGTGAGGCGCGCTCGAGGTCGCCATGGAATCCAGAGTCGATGCTGTAGTGGCGACCGGAAAGTGCCACCTCGAGGTGTTCTGCATGTGTGTGCGCAGGCGCGTGTTGTACGCCGCACTGCGCAGTCTGGGCGCACACGGCGCTGGGCATGTTGGTGGGTGGGTGGCGGCAGCCTCACTGCCGCACGGCCGCCATCCTCGGCAGAAAAACGAGAGAAAACGAGAGAATAAACGGCGCAGAGAAAGGAGAGGACGTCTTTCGAGTGCGCAGAGCAGTGCGGCAGCGCCCTCTTGTTTGGCATCGGCCTGACTTGCTCGAGTGTCGCGTCGTCTGATTTCGCGCCACGCGTGGTGGAGCAGCCAGAGTTTGTGCGCAGTGCGCGCGATTGGCTGCCGCGCAGGCGGGCGATCACATGCCGCGGATTGCCTCTCTCCCCCGGCTCTCCTTTTTCTCTCCCCCGCGCGGCCGTCCCATAGTTAGCCCATAGTGAGCGCGTCTCCCTGCGGTGGCCGATGCGCTGTCACGTGTGCGCAGTATGGGCTGCGTCATAGCCACTGGGCGCCGCACGCGATTGGTCGAAAAGGGTGTCCGGCAGCCAAAAGGGGCAGCAGCGCACAATGCACTGACGCGCACCAACCGCACCCGGCACACGGGCGGAGACGACGTTGCATTCCTCTCTGCAAAAGTGACCGTGCGCAAAAACCGCAAACGGACACAAAATTTACTGACACGGCTGGCTGTGGCGGCCATTCATTGCTTCCGTTTGTGGTGACACCGTGTTCGCTTTGCTGGTTCGCTTTGCTGTTTCGCCTACGGCCTACGCCACTCACGACGTGCGCACGAAAAAGTACAGGTAGCCCTGGCCAGGGGCGGGTGCATCGCCGTGATCCGCCACCTTTTCATCGTTGAAGAATGCCCAGCGCCCATCGTCCATGCGGACGTGCGCCACGTAGTGCCCGCAGTGCACCGACGTTCCCTTGTGCGTGACATAGGCATGCAGGCGATACTTGGGAATAGCCTCGCGGCGCCCGGCGTCCGGGATGGCTGGGGCTATAACATTGTCAGACCACAATACATCAAACTCAGACGGCAAGTGCGCTGAGGGAACTGCAGAGTTGAACTTACCGCCAGCAGGCGCCCCTGCGACGTCAGCGTCCACATCGCCGGCGTCGTCGGGATGGCTAAAGAGCCAGTCGACCGCCCGCTCCATGTTCCCACCCTGTAATCAAAACAAGTTAGGACGAAGACCGCAACTAATCACGACGAAGGTGAGCACTCACAGTCTCTCGGAGGGCCTTTCGTGCCTGCGCCGGCGTGAATCCCATGTCGCAAAGAGAGGAAATGCTTGCTTCCGCCGCGGCGTCGGGCGCACCGCCGGCCGCGGCCTCTGGGACGTCAATGTCTGCAGCTGCCAGTGAGCGTCTGCTCCCACTCTGAACAACACGGCACACTCTACCCACCAGGGTCGTCCATGTGCTCCAGGATCCAATTCATGGCCACTTCGGCACCTGCGTTTCCGGTTGCCTTGACCGCCTTTTCGCAACGCACGCGAGGAAATCCCATGCCGACGAGCTGGTCGACAGCAAGCGGATCGATGGCTGGCGTTGAAGCCGCTGCAGACGGTGAAAGAGGGGTCGTCACGTATCGAACCGAGGGTAACACCACACACACACATACACACGCACACACACACAACGCACACACACACACACACACACACACACAAATATCAAGACGCGAACCTGCAGGCGCGGGCGCGTCCTCGGGAAGGAGAGTCTCGCCGCGAGGCGCAGCAGTGGCCATGAAGGGTGCGAGGTCCAGGGTGCCGGGAACGACGACCTCGACGTCTGCAAGAAAGACGAGATTAAATTTATGTGCGCCACTAACGCCCTCCACATACCCGACCCACCCAGCTTCTTGGGGACCCAATCCTCGTACACAAAACGCCGCAGTTGCACAACGAGCACATCCGGCGTCGAATAGAAACGATTGTGCCTGAGCGCCGGGGTGGTTAGAACAGCGCGTAATTGCTCGAGGGTGGCCATGTGTGATCCAAAAAAATACTATCACGAACAGCACCCACTTGGTGGCAGACGTTTTCTGCTTGCAGCCGGGGCAGGTGAATTCAACTGCGTCGTCACTTGTGAAGGCGCGCATGCTCGCCGTGATATCCGCAGCGCCGTCCTCAAACGCGACGGGCACACCGACGTGGTTGTCCTTCGTGTACGAGTACCGGCACCCGCCGCACGATGTGCACTGGAGGCGCTGTTGCACAACAAACTCAAAGCACGACGCCGGCGACGGGCCCGACGGCGCGCCCGCCTTTGCGTCGCGCTCGATGCGTGCGCAGAGGTGCTGGAAGAATTCGAAGGCGTCCTGTTGCCGCATCGTCGCGAACTCGGGGTGGTCGCGGCCCACTACCGACTTGAACATGGTCGGGCGCACGCCCACCTGCGACGTGTCTGGCGCCTTCTCGATGGCCGTCCCCAGCGACAGCGCAATCGCCTCGGCTTCGGCTGCGTCGTCCCCCTGCGCGGCGTTGGCAGGTGCAGGGGCTGGACGCGCGTAACGACCGCTCAGAATGCCGTCCGCCATCTTCTCCATCTGGCAGCGGAAGCACTGAGAGCAGCAATATTAGAAAGTCAGGCATGGCCACGTTGGAACGACGCCGCGCGCAACGCAACACGTGTCAGCGCGCACCTGCGCGTGCGACGAGGCCATGCAGGCCGTCCGATGGTCTTCGGCACCGGCGTACTGTGCGCGAAATGCGGCGAGGGGCACCACCGACTGCAAGACCGATGCCATGTAACAGCTGCTCCGCACGGCAACGATGAGTACGACAGCGCATAAAGATGCAACGCAATCGACTGACTACGGCTGAAGAAGGCAGCAGACGCCAGTGCACAACACGACATAGCGCACTAAGCGCATACCTGTTACCCAGATTCGCAATGCCCGTCGCGCCCGGCCCACACAACGGAGCCAACGGCTTGCCGTCATTTCCCGTCATGCTAAATGCAAACCTGCACGCACGAAGTCAGCTGTGCTCGGACCGGGTACGTGCTCTCGCGGCCACAACAACACTCACTTGAGATTTTGGTCCAGCTCAAGCTCCTTGGTGCTCTTCTCCGTCTGCGACTGCTTGGCAATCTCAATACCAAAGTGCGCCAAGTGCTCGGCCAGCATCGTGTCGAGCCGCGTCTCGTCGCACGCGTAACAGTAGATGTCAGCGTTGCCCTCGGCCGTGATCGTGCCCATCTTGCACACAACGCCGTGCCCGGTCGCCTTGAAGTGCTCCACGGCGTGGTTGTTACCGCCGCTGCCGTCAAAATTCCTGCGGCCGCAGCCGAGGTTTCCGCACGCGAGGCACAGCCACAAGTTGGCGCTCAGTTCGCACGAACCGCAATGTGCGAGCCCCTTGTGCGCGAGAGGCGCAGAGGGGAGCTGGTGTAGCATCACTGTGTGCTCGCACGCCACAACCTCGTCCGTCCAGGCCTTCAGCTCCTCGGTGCGGTTCGCTGACGGGGCGCGCATGACGGCCTCGATCACAGCGGGAAGATCCCCCGACGACGGGTCGATCTCGACGCCGCCGCAACCGTAGCAGAACACGCGGTGGTGGTAACGGTACTTTGGGGCATCCTGGCTCAGTCCGCCGGGGACTCCTATCGCGAGCTTTGTAATCTTGGCGGGCGGTTCCTCCGCCGAAGACTGCGAGGGAGTCCGAGTTAATGCTGTCACGCACACGAACAGGGCAAGCACAGGGAAAGGCGCACCTCGACGAGCTCGCGGCGCACATTCAGCGCCAACGGGTGATCGAATTTCTGGGCGTGCAAGGCCGCGTGGCTGGCAGCAGAGCGGCAGCCTCCGTTGAAGCAAGTCAGGCAGACATCGACTCCGTCGGCTGAATCCTGCGCAGTGGTTTTGTTTTTTTTTTTGAGTTAAAAGTGAGCAGAGGGGCAGTGCAAGAGGATGACGAACCTCTGTATCAAAGCATTGTGTGCACTCCTCGCGGTAGACAACCTGCGACAAGGTCGGAGCGCGCACGCGAACACTGTGCGGACAGGACGACTGCATTTCCGCGCGTTCAATTTCTTCCAACGCGCGCTTCGTCATTCATGTGCTAGATGGGTCACAACTCCTTGAAACTTTCTTCTAGATTCCACGACTGAAAAAAAACGTTGAGACGGCCAAGTCAGCTGACGCGCGTAACCCAGAAAATAAGCCTAGTTAATCCTGGGGTTTACCTTATATGTCTACAATTGGACAACACTTTCACGAAAATAGACACAAAATGTCGCAAAAACCAAATACAGTAAAGAATGTTCATATCTTAAGGATATTAAAAATAATCTGCGCTGCTCCAGGCGGGGATCGAACCCGCGACCTTGGCATTTCTCGCACGCGTACTGCCGTATAAGTACCATGCTCTAACCAACTAAGCTACAGGAGCCCGCGCGGGGTAACATGACAACCAAATTTGGAGCATGTACCCAGGCTGCTGATTTTGCATATTTGGTACGCAACGGTTCTGGTGCTGGACATGGTGAGGGTTAGGCTGAGGAGGAAAGAGAATGGCACGCGGAGAACGTGGAGCCGCGCCTTTGGAGGCCGTCGCAAATGTGAGGGAATGTTTGTTTCAATGGGAGCTGTATCAGTGCTGGTTCACTACATTGGAAGCGCGACCCTGCCCTTCAGCCTGACACCGGACTGATTTGTCACACACCCGTTCACTCTAATCTGCGCCGTGCTCCCTCGGGCAAGAGTGTAGAGTGGCAAAAGAGTTTTCTCCCGACGAAACGAATGACATTCCGCGCCTGCCAGCGCAGCACGTGAGACACCGTAGGCCCTTGTATCAGTCGAGTTCGAAGACTATTCAACCGAAACTCTGTAAACAAATCGGTGGCCGAATCGAATCCCACGATATCACATCGCCATGGCAGAAGCGCAGGACACAGGCGCAGACGCGCGCGAGCGGGAAGAGGCCGACGTGCACGAGCTTCTCGAGCGTCTCAGTGCGCTGAAGAGCGATTACGAAGCAGCAAATGCCGGCGTAAGTGTCACACAATGTCATGACCAGTGGAAGCGCTCAAAAGCTGATATGTCCTCGCCTCTCATCAGCGTGATGTGCGACCCGTCGGCGACCGCACGGACCCGCGCCAGTGCCGCCGCGTCTGCGCGTCGGTCGTGCGCCGCATTGCGTCGTCGTGGGACAGCGCAGTCCGTGAGAACGTCGAGCTTGTGCGCGCCGCCGTCTTTAGTGCCGAGGCACCCGCACGCGAAGAGGCGCCCGCGGGCCCTGACACGCCGGCGGACGTCCGCCGCGACGCGCAGGACAGGCGCGATTTGCTAAGCAGCGCAGAAGACGTGTTTGGGATACTCTCGCGGCAATTGTCGCGCGGCCTTCTCGAGCCCATCGCGCAGAAGGCAGGGACTGTGCCGCGACCTTCTTTCCACTTTTCGCGCCTGTCATCTTACTTCCCTTGTTTTTGCAGATCGAGGATGACTGCACGGCCGCATGTGCGTCCACTCTCACAAAGTGAGTGGCGTTTATTCAGTGCAAGCAGTGTCGCTCGCTGTGTTTAGCTGACAGCCTCCGCAGGGATCAGGCCGACTGCCTCGAGCAGGCCGAAACATTCGGTCGCATGTGCCGCTGCATCGAGACGGCGGTGGACGACTGGAACAAAAAGCGGCGCCGGCAGCAGATCGACGTGCAGGTGCGTTGCTCGCAACGTTGCGCACGGCATCATTTTGAAATATCGGCCAGAGAAACCCACATCTTACTCTATACTTTTCATTGTCTCTCGCAGATTGAGCAGCTCGAAAGAAACCTTCGTGCGCTTAGAGAGGAGCAGGCGCGGTCAAAGTAAACGTTCATTGCTCCTTTTGTCTGTCGCCCAATTTCCAGCCTCACTTCCGCTTGCCCTTCGCCTGGGGCGCGGCGGGCGGCGGCGGCGGCAAAATGGCGAGCAGTTCCTCGCGCGTCATCTCAAAGTCGCTGCGCTTCCACGCCTCGCGGAGTTCCTTCAGCGCGCGGCCCAGCTCGGGGCCTTTCGCGTACCCAGCTGCCGCCAACACGGCGCCGTTGACGGGCGGCTCTGGCGTTACCCACGCGGCGAGTGCTGCAACATCGTCCCCCCGGCCGACATAGCGCAGCAGTTCTTCGGCGTGCGACCGCGGCGTGCTATCGACGACGAGGTCCTTGCAGAACTTGAGGTCGACCTGCGCAAAACAGACTGTTAGGCCGAACACCGCTGCTACAGAGTACACTGAAGACCTCGCCCCATGCATCGCAGACGCCTTCAGACGGGTCGCTGCGGCACTCACCGGCTGCGTCCTCGTACGCATGAGAAAGAGGCCGAGCGTCTTCTCCGCATTGGACAGGCGCCACCGCAGGCAGAGGGCCTCAAAGTCCTCCGGCTGCTCGAACGCCGCCACAAGCACGGACACGGCGCAGTCCGTGCGGCTGCGGATGCGCGCAATCTCATCGAGCGAGAGGGACTGCGGCAGGCCAATCTGCGCCAAGAGACCCACGTCGCGCATGGTGCTCAGCACTCCCGCGGCGTGCGCATCCGACAGCACGCGGGCCATCTCAGCCCAAATGCGCTCGCCAGATATGCCCTTCATGCCTTCCACGTTCGCCGCAATCGCGCGCAGCGTCGCGGCGTCGTGCACATCTGTGCCGTTAATGCGCGCATGGAAACGAAAGTACCGGAGAATGCGCAAGTAGTCCTCGCGAATGCGCGCCGCGGGGTCCCCCACAAACACAACGCGACGCGCCGCGAGGTCCCCGTGGCCGCCAAAGTAGTCGTACAGCGTCCCGTCGAACGACAGCGACATTGCGTTGATGGTGAGGTCGCGCCTGTTCGCATCCTCGCGCCAGTCGCGCGTGAAGTCGACCACCGCGTGACGCCCGTCCGTCTCGCGATCTATCCGCAGCGTCGTTACCTCAAAGTTCTCGCCCTCGACAACCGCCGTTACGGTGCCGTGCTGGAGACCCGTCGGAATGTGGCGCAGGCCGGCCGCGCTCAACAGCGCCATCACCTCGTCCGGTGTCGCATCCGTCGCGAGGTCAATGTCTTTGGGTTGCTTCCCCAGCAGCAGATCGCGCACGGCGCCGCCGACAATGCGAATTTGCCATCCCGCCCGCGAAAACAGCTGGGACAGGTGGATCAGGGGCGGCCGCAGCAGCGCGCGAAAGTGCGGGCTGCCGGCGAGAGACACCGCAGTGGCGCTGTCGCCCATCAGGCGAACGTCGCTGCCACGGCGGGCACACGGGGGGATCACAAGGGTAGGGTGAACAACAACGGCTGCGACGAAGGGCTGCACCCGAGCAGCGCAAGGGGTCGCACTCGAAGCACGTGCTGTCGTCCCAGTTGCTGTCCGCCGGGAAAGGGACGACAGGGCCAGGCGGGCGCGCGAGAGTGAGGCGCGCATCGTGTGTGGAGAGGGGTGCAAGATACGGCGTGTGCATTTTATCCGAAGTCGCAATGGGTATTGGCGTGACGTCATGTCCAGTTGGCGCAGTCGGCACCAGCTGACGTCGGCGACCTGCATTTCAACACTGCCGTGGTAGTCCCTCTTTCGACGCCACGTCCAGGACTGAGACCGTGGGTGTGCGCAGGAGACCAAAGAACACCGTGGACGATGGCCGGTGCGGAGGTTAGGGCGACGCTGGAGCGGCACCTCGCGGCCGTCCGGGCGCAGCTCTACGAGTCTGTGGTGCCCTTCTGGATGCAGCACTCTCTCGACCGCGCGCATGGCGGTGGGTGCTCTTGCTGCTCTGTGTGCGTGTGCGCTGATGTCCTGGTTCGGTGGTCAGCAACGGGCGTGTGAGCGCAGGGTATTTTAATTGCCTCGATCGCGATGGCAAGCCCTTCGACACGAAAAAGCACGTCTGGCTGCAGGGCCGGCAGGTGCGCCAGGACGTTGCACATTGCGACCCTGCTGCGTTTACTCACTGGGGTGGCCGTCACAGGTGTGGATGCTGTCGAAGCTCTACAACGAGAGCCCCGCGCTGAAGGGCAACACGGACCTCCTGGACGCCGCGCGATTGGGCGTCGAGTTTCTTCGGAAGCATGCGCGTCGCGAGGACGGCCGAGTGTACTTTAGTCTCACGCGCGAGGGAGAGCCCTTTTTCATTCAGCGAAAGATGTTTGCCGAGTGCTTCTACCTCATGGCCCTCGCCGAGTACGGCCGGTATGTGCTGCCGACTGTGGCCGAGTTTTCCCTCGCTGTGGCGTGATCTGACGGCGCCGTATCCAAGGGCCTCTGGGGACCGCAAGTGCCTCGAGGAGGCTGCCGAGGTGTTCGAACAAGTCCTCACGTACGCCGACACGCCCAGCATTTTGGGACGCCCGCAGCTGTCCGGCCAGGTTCGATGGGCGCGTGCTTTCGACGCAATTATGCTGTTGCTTATTCGCCTGCTCGGTCACAGAAACCTACAAACGAACTCGCGGTGCCGATGATTCTCTTGAACGTTATAGACGAGCTTCGCACGGCCTTTGGCGACGTGTCCCTCTACAGCACGCGAGCAGAGTGGTGCGTCGCGCAGATCCGCCCTCATGTCGTGGACGGCAAGGGCTGGGTGCTCGAGAACGTGTCCGCACCTGACGGAAAGCCAATGCTGGACTCGCCGGAGGGCCGCCTCAGTGGGTGCTGTGCGCCGTCACTATTGATCCGGGGGGTGGTGGGGGGGGGTGGGGGAGGACAGTTTCTCATTTTGACTTCATTTGACCACCCAGTTAACCCGGGCCATGCAATCGAGGTGGGACATTGCAGAATCTCTCGTTCATAGGGCAGTTGTTGACGCCTGTACCGCAGGCGGGCTGGTTCCTCCTTGCGTATGCCATCAAGTCGGGGAGGGCGGATCTGGCCGACATGGGCGCCAAGATGGTTGAGGACTCGTTCGCGCTCGGCTGGGACAAGGAGCACGGGGGCATTCTCTACTTCATCGATTGCCTTGGCTACTCGCCCGTGCAACTCGAGTGGGATATGAAGGTGCGTCTACGTGTCGGTGTTCCACTCTCACTACACCACTGACTTGCCTTGCCCGCCGGCTGACAGCTCTGGTGGCCGCACAATGAGGCGATGGTCGCGTACGCGCTTCTCTTCCGCCACTTCCGCGACCCCAAGTACTTGGAGCGCTTCACGCAGGTCACCGAGTATGCGCTGTCGCATTTTCCCGACGGGGAGTGCGGCGAGTGGTATGGGTATCTCAACCGGCAGGGGTCTGTGACGCACCGATTCAAAGGCGGGCCATACAAGGTACATCCGGGGTGGTTTGCATGATGTCCGCGTGAGGTGACATGCGCGGTGGAACAGCGCCGCCAAGTGCGTCACTGAGTGCGCGCAGGCCGAAGTGGTGGTATTTACTCCGCAACACCTATTTTCGTGCGCAGGGGTTCTTTCATGTGCCGCGATCTCTCTTCCTCTGCGAAAAGTACCTTTCAGAGGTGCTTGCAGACCTCTAACCTCTCCCTATCCCAAGGCAATTGGGCGCCGTTGCACTGATTAAAATATCTCTTTGTACAATAAGACCACAGGCGCGTCCAATGCGCCTGTTGAATAGGATAGGCCGATGCACGCAATCGACAACGCACGCTGCCGCAAGGCGCCACTTAGAGCGTGTGGGCCAACCGCCAGAGTTCCTGCATCCGTGGCCGCCCTTGGGGGTCCACGGAGAGCATCCGCGTGATGAGCGACGAGAACTCGCTCGTCACGGTGACCTGCGCAACCGTCTTGAACTTCGCCGCGTTGCAGACAGTGCCGGGGCAGAACGTGCCGTCCTTCTTGCACGGGCGCCAACCGAACGTGAGCGCATGGAGCAGCATGCCAAACGTAAACGTCTGCGCAAGCTCAAGTTCGAAGTCCTCGCCCGTGCGTTGCTCGGGTGCGGTCCACGAAGGCGTCCCGCGCGTGCCGTCGACGGCCGGCCGCCACTTCAAGCCGGGGCTGAACGTCGTCGCGAGGCCGAAGTCGATAACTTTCACTTCACGCGTGTACTGGTTGAACATGACGTTCGAACTTGTCACGTCAAAGTGGAAGACGTTCGCGGCGCCGGCGAGGCTGCACACGATGTAGGCAACCTTGCAGAAAATCTCGCGCGCGAACGCTTCCGACGGGGGGGCGTGCATCCGCCAAATGTCAACCCAGCCCGCGGCCGGCGACAGCAGCTCCATCGTCATGTAGTAGTGCTCGTCATCCTCGAAGCAGCCGTAATAACGAGGGACGCCCGACACGGCGCGCGACGCTTGACGGTGGAAGTAGGCCTCGCAGGGCACGAGGCGGCCGGGAGAACCCATAGGGTCCGGCATCGTGCGCACGGCGTCCTTGCGCATCTTCTTGACGGCAATCTGACGCGGCAGTTGCTGGCACACCTCGCTGCGGATGGCGGCCATGAAGACGGCGCCCTGGCCTCCGCGGTCGATGAAGTCGGCGGTCGTATCGGCGCTGTCGTCGAAGTCATAGAGACTCCGCAGGTCAGAGAGTGTGGGGGTCCTCGTGCGCTTGGTGGCCAACGTAGGCGTTGGCTGCCGCTTGGACGCGCGGGGCGCAGAATGCTCGCTGGTCGCTTCTGGCGAAAGGGCGCGCTTGTAGCCACCAAGTGCGCGTCCGCGCGCCTTCGCAGACGTTTCGGGACCATAGTGTTCGGTCTGCAGCAAGTTGGTGTCGGTGAGCAACTGCACCATTTGTAACAAACAGACGCAAACACTGCAGGCCGTCGCGACTGCGCACCTCCATCTTCGCCACACACTGCGGGAGAGCCACAGCAGGGACAGCCATCTTGACTTGCGGGGCGGTGGGAACTTGCTTGCTGTAGGTTCGTGTTTATATGCGCGTCTTCCCTTCAGTGGCTGCGCAGTGATGTGCGCCGCAAACGTAGTGCGGAGTGAGTGAATGTGTGCCGCTGTGCAGAGAATCGATCAAGTGTCCGTGAGAATCTCCCCGTGGGTTGGTTCTGCGATCCAGATTTAACACAGTAACATCGCCCCGATGCAAACTTCGCGCTGAATTTGCAGCTCCTCGGGAGTAATTTATGGCGCCCGGTCATTCACCTTTCACAAAATTCCTGTCGCGTGAGTTTGCCCACCTGGGATCGGCTCTGTTTTCCTCTTCGGCGATTTTTACCGCACGTCAAACGTGGCCGGTGTGACAAGAGCCCATTCGGCTTTTTGTGCGTAACGTTCTCTTGCAACCCTTTTTGGCCGAGGGCAGTTGGCTGTTTCTCAGTCGTTCCTCGCACCACTCACCGGCACTTTTTCATTTTGCCGCGCTCTCTGTGATGCAACAGTCAGCCATGTTTTCGCCGTATATTGAGTTTCCACGGTTTGTCTTTGCCTTTCAGTCTTGCCCTTGCGACACCAGCGAGGTGATGTCCAAAGCCCCATTCCTGTTTAAGTGGAGCAATTCGGTCATTCGCATACAGAACACCGTCGGGGATTCTGACTTCCGAGTTTGCCGGCCCTTGCTGCCCTTGTCGCCCGGCCATACCAGCTTCGGCGATCAATATATATGTTTTTCTTCTAAAACAGGTGCATGAACGCATGAACAGTTCCGCTGGTTTCGAGAAAGGGATTCCGCTCTAATTGCAGCCAGAATTGCCCGCGGGACGAACGGCAAGCATCTCCGAGTAGAAATATATTTATATATATTGGCCCGTCGCACCTCCGCAACTCTGGTAACCGCATTCTACACCAGCACTCCGCTCGGCGACGCCACGAATTCCAGCCGCGCCAATATCGAATTCGCATGTCGAATTGGGCAGGTGAGGGGCGAGAACGACAGAGACGCTGCGAACCAGGGCGCCGTCCATCCCGTGCGCGGCCTCGCGCGGCGTGGGTGGAAGACGTCTCCGCCTGAACATCAGTCGCACGTTCACCGCCGCAGACCACGTCAAGCCGAGCGCCGGTACCACACGTTGTGTCGAGCAGCCCGTGTCTGACTTCGGCGCCGCCCCATCGTCGCCCCCCACGACGTCCGTCACTTGATTAACGCACAGTATTGGGACATCGAACTCGTCGCTGATCGCCTTCAGTCGCGCAGACAGGGCGCATAGCATCTTGCTGCGAGATATGGTCGACGCCTTAAGGTGGGCATCCCCCTCCACAAACTCATCAGCCATGTGCGCCCGAAACAATGCCGCAACAGAGTCGATGACCACGAGACGGACGTTGGTGCGCGACAGCAACGCAGGCAAACGCTGATCCACCGCTTCCCATTGCTCGTCCAAAGACGAAAGATGGTCAACGAAGACGTTATCGCCCGGTTCGCCTTCCACGTGCGCAGAGTACTGCCGTTGAAAATGGGGGATCATTTGCTGAAGTCGGCGATGGGGAAAGACGTCCTCCGTGGAAAAGTAAACGGCACCTGGGGCAGCGAGCATCAGTGCACACATTCACATCCGAGGCGTGCACGAGCGCCCAGACACACCTCCATTCAGACCGCCGAGGGCTTCGGGCAGTTGCACGGCGAGGCACAATTGCAGGCACAGCTGAGTCTTTCCAGAGCCACTCTCGCCCGCAAACTCCGTGATGCCGCGGGCGGGAATGCCCCCGCCCAAAAACTTGTCAAGCACGGGGCACAAGGTCGCTAGCCGGCCGCAGATGCGCGAAGACGACAGTTGTAGTGCGGTCGCCGGTGCGGGAGCGACGAGATCGCGAATGGCCGCGTAGAGCGAGGCAATGTCACTTTCCGTGAGTTGCGCGTTGCGAAGTAGCTCCGGGGGAGATCGGTGGAGCACGTCTCGCACAGTCACGGCGCGCGCTGCGAAATTGCGACATTGAATGCTCAGCGCAAGTCGAATGGCACACCCGGAAACACGTTAAATGCGCCTTTGACACAACAACCGCACTGCTGGGATAGATGGGAGTGGAAACGCAACAAACGCATCTCTCCTCAACAGCGCAAAATGTCGGACGCATGGCGCATGGAGTCACAAGGCACACCCAACAACGGCACTGTGACTATTGAAAAATACGTGGAATCCCCATAAACTGCCCCCGGCGAACAAACGGCTGTCCAATGAGTCCTGTCCCCAACAAACGGCGCTGTGACTAATGGCACCCGTTGAGCACAGGTGGATTCGCACAGAAAGCTACTCTCGCACAACCAACCTCGTTCGAGGCCCTTCAGAATGCGCGGATGAAGCGGAATGGACTCCGCAACGGCCGTGTCATACGGCGACCGAGGCGCAGGCATGGTACTCAGTCGTTAGTGCGCGTCCACGCACACAGCCTTTGTTGCACTCGCGGAGTAAGAAGCCCACAGCGCAATGACACAAAATAAGTTGCTCTGTCGCGTAGTAAAAAGAAATGTCTCCTCGGCACGCCGAAGGTTTGTTCGAAATTTATTTCCCGCGCAAATCGGCTTTGTCCGATTGGCTGATCCTCCAAACTGAAACTGTGCGTTGCTACTCCAATGGGAATTGTATTGCGTGCGCTCTTTAGAGCTTGACGGCCTTGACCGAAATGTCCCACAGACGCTCGGCATTCTGTAGAACAGCCGTCACGTGAGTCATCGTGCCAGTGGTTACCATACACGCAATTCAACCCCACCGTCGGGTCCGTTGCGTAAGACTTGGCGATGGCCTCGTTGCAGTCGGCGTAGTAGGGCGAGCCCTTCCCGTCGAGTTCGGGTGCGGTCGCAAGGTAGACGGTCGTAGCGGCGCCCTGGAGGGTAAGTCGATACACACGCCAGACCATTAATCCCTGTGGGCAAAAAGGGCTGCCAGTGCATCACGCCGCTGCGCTACGAACCTGTGCAATCGACTTGAAGAGCATGCTCGATGCGGCCATGACTCCGCGCGTGAACCACGACAGGCTCCGCTGGAGATCCGTGCGGATGGCTCCCGGGTGCAGGGCTGCGCCAATTCAATCAGTCCGACTTATTCAGCACGACACGCGGCATTCCTACAAGTGATTTAGTTTCCTACCGTAGGCGGTGACACCCGTGCCCTCGAGGCGCTTGCGGAGACCGACGGTGAAGAGAATGTTGGCCGACTTGCTCTGTCCGTACGCAATCCACGAGCCATACGCCGTCGAATATCCGTTCGTCTTCTCAAAGTTAATGTCGTCCAGATACACCGAGCCTGGCAGCCATACATCAGCGAAGGCGCCGGAGTAACACAATGCCATGAAACAAGCGCAAACAGAAAAACCCACTCATTGTGTGGGCCGCCGAGGACACGTTGATGATGCGCGAAGGCGCCGACTCCTTCAGCTTCGGCAGGAGGAGGTTCGTGAGCAAGAAGTGCCCAAAGTGGTTGGTCCCTGGAGTGGCAGAGAAGGCGTGTCAGCCACCACGCGGGTAGGCCGCCTTGCTTCTTCTTGTCACTTTGCCTCACCGATCTGCGACTCGAAGCCGTCCTCCGTCTTCTGGTAGGGCGTCGCCATGATGCCCGCGTTGTTGATGAGCACGTGCAGCGGCTTGTTCAGCGACAGGAACTTGGCCACGCACGCCCGGATGCTCTTGAGCGACGACAACTCGAGCTGGAGATAGTGGACGTCCGTGCTGCCGGTCTCCTGCTTGATGTAGTCGATTGTTGCCGCCCCCTTCGCGTCGTCACGGCAAGCTAAACAACGGGAAGGGAAGTTAGGCGAATACAAGGCGAAACGGAAAACAAATATGTGAACTCACTGATGAACACCGTGGCTCCGAGCTTCGCCAAGACCCTCGCTGTTTCCCGCCCAATGCCTGAGTCCCATCGACAGCAAAGTCAGCGACGCGTGAATCGTACGCACGGACTCAGAGTCACGCACCAGTGTTTGCGCCGGTGATCAGCACCACGCGGCCCTGCATGCCGTTGCCGCGCGCAGCCTCTTCGGCAGTGGTGGACCAGCCGAGTCCGTTGCTTGCCGTGTTGCCCATTGCTGCAAGGGGTAGTAGGTGAACGGGAAAGAGAAAAGACTCTCAAAGCCGTGTTGATTTTGGGATATCGTCGTCTGTTCGGTTCTTTGCAATGTAATTGCCAGTCCCGCCCGATTAGCCAAAAAATCGCCGCCAGCGTAACAGCAAATTGGTCAGTAACAATAGGTCACGTGATTGGTGACATGGTGGTGTCGTGGCAATCCGTTCGAGCACACTGAAATTCTGCACGCAGAGCCGCATTGCCTCCAGCGTGTTCTCGCTGTAATGCGACGGGCAACAGGGGCCGAAGGATGCGTTCGGGCTCTCCGCGCCCCGCCCGCCTGCCCGGGTCTCTCTGCGCGGCCCTGGCGGTGCTTCTCGTCGCGTCCGCCCTCGTCACCACTTGCGAGGGGGTGCGGGCGCAAGCACGGAACAAGGCGACGGAAGCCACTCCGCCGACACCCAGCGACCCCACGGATGCGGCGACTTCAAACGCTGCAAGTACCTTTGCAGGAGAGCGCCGTGCGGCCGTGGAGGAGACTGCGCCAGGTGAAGATGAAGGTGCGCCTTTAACACCAACTGCCTCCGCGAGCCGTTCGAAGGCGAGTGGAGTACCCGCAGCGGTGAATGGCACCGCGAAGAGTACGCGACGAAGTGGCACGTCGGCAGCGCGTAATGGAACCGCGGGAGGGACTGCGGCGCGTAACGGAACTACCGGCACAGCACGCGGCAACAGCACCTCAGCCACCCGTCCGAAGGGCACGAAGGGAGGGTCGGTGCGCGCACGCAAGACCGCAGAGGACGTGGCGAAGGCTCCTGAATCGAGCACGCCTCACGCGCCTCCGTCGGCTGAGGGCTCATTAACCAGGGACACGGAGGGGCAACAGGCGTCGCTCTCGGCTGATGATGCCCCCCCTGCGAAAACAGCGCCTCCCGCCGCGCTTGTCAGTCCCAGCGATGGTGACTTACATACGGCAGAATCGGCGAACGAGAGCGGGCCGCCAGTCCGTGGGAAAGAGAGGGTGTCCGCTGCAGACGAGGCCGTTGGGGAAAGCGTAAGTGGCGGTACGGAGGGCATTTCCGAGGCCGTCGCCCAAAGCGCAAGTACTCCGCAGTTTCCGCCGAAAGTGCCATCGGCGGTGGTCGTTCGCCGCAGTGGGACTGTTGCGGCGGTCGACGATGTGGCGCCGCTGCTGTACGTCGAGACGCTCGATGGCAGCATGCACGCCGTGGACAGGTGCGTGCAGTACTTGGCAGTCTTCCCGCAGTGCGTATATAGTGGCTGATCGTGGAGTCGCTGTGCTGCAGTGGCACTGGCGAAGTTCGGTGGTCGCTCAACCTAGGCCCGTTGCTTCGCTCGTCGCCTGTCACGCCCTCCCCGCACGACCGCTTCTTCATTCCGAGCCCTCGCGACGGCGTCATCTACGTGTACGATCCGCAGGTGAGATGGATACCTTGCACAGCTGATATGGTGGCGAATCGAATGGGCATTGCGGCTCATACACCAGCTGCATACATGCGCAGGATCGTCATCTCAGCCGCTTTCCGCTCACGATTCCCGAGCTGGTGAAGTTGTCGCCGTTCCGCAGTAAGGTGCGTGCACGCGTCGCCGTATCAGGATGTGCAATGCCCCTCCGCAGCCGCTGTGGAAATTGACGCCCCGTGTGCGCAGGAGGACGGCAACCTGTACGTCGGCCACAAGACGACCGGCATCATCGCCATCGATCCCGTTGCCGGGCGCGTCGCGAAGCAGTTTCACCCGGGCGCGGACGACGGTGTGTAATATGACAGTACTTAATGTGCGTTTTCAGCGTCTAATGGCCCAACCACCCACCCCACAGACACACTTCTGGAGGAGGCGCTCCCCGCAAACACTGTCTTTGTCGGGCGTACTGTCTACGATCTGTCCGTACACTTTCGGGACCCGTCGCGGCCACGGTGGGCGCCGCCGACATCTGTTGAGAGCTCGCTGTTTGTTCTGATGTTGGATTAATTTTGCGCAGGTGGCACGTGTCGTACGCTCAGTATGTGCCGTCGGTGAGCCACTTGGGTGATCACCGGCGCGTGCGCTCTCTCGGCAACACGCTGTTCTTCGCTGGTGTTGTCAACGGCACGCTGAGCGCGCGCGATGCGCACACGGGCGACCTTCGTTGGACGGTGCCTCTTAACGCGGCGCCCGTCGCCCTCTTCGCCGTGCAGGGTGGGCAAGCCTTCGTAGCGTAGCCGTGTACCTTGATTGTGTCGTGCGATCTGATCAACACGTTTGTGCAGAGGACCGCGTCGCGCGTCTCGCGTTCGTGCCGCTGTTGACGGACGTTGAGGACGATGACCCCCACATCGGCTCGGATGCGTTTGTGCGCGCCTACTTCGGCGGCGACGGCCTTACCCTGCCGCCGACGCTCCGACCGCATCTGATGATCGGTGTGCACGGCGGCGCGCTCTATGCGCAGCTCGTGCTCCAGAGGGCGGCGGACGCGTCGGGTGTGCGCACGAGTGACGGGGTGGGTCTCCTGCAGCCGGCTTGTGAATCTGATTGCCATGCAACCGTTCCGTTCCTTAGTGTCCTGAGCCTCCTGTTCGAACGCAGATGCCTGTTATTGGTGCGGGCGTTGGCCGAATTGCCGGTCCCGCCGGTGACTCCGAGGGACGCACTGTCACAGACCTTGCGGTGGTCGCGTCCAATGTCGGTGCACTCCACTACGACTCGTTGACGTGTGACCGACTGGCGCTTCCGTGCGGCAGCGATGCAGGCCTGCATGCTTGCGAACCCGGCGCGCCGGACTTTCCCTTCTGTCTCGCGGGCGTGCATGAAGTGCCCTCGGTATCCCCTGGCCGGGTGGAGCTCCCCGTCGACGGGGGCGGCACAATCGTTCCTGACATTCAGGGGCCCATTGTGATCCCGTCGCGCGAGTCGGAGGGATCCGGCACAGCGGCGGAACGTAGCATTGGATGGTCGCTCGAATCGGCCGTTGCGTTTGTGCTTTCGACAGGGGGCGCTGCGGTGGCCGGCACAATTGCCGCCGTGGCCGTTGGCCTCGTGATAACCCGGCGGCGCGTGGTCGCGACTGGTGAGCCGCCGCAGGGGCCGCAGCAGCCGAGTGCGGTGGAGTCCATCTCGCCACCTCCTGCGACAGAGGCCCTCGTCTCCCCGAAGTCTCGCAAGAAAAAGGGGAAAAAGAAGGCGCAGAAAGCCATCGGCGCGGGCGGGATGCAAGACGCTCCCGACATCAGCGACGGCGAGGACGCCCCCGAGGACCGTGCCGCGAAACAGCCGCAAGCGCGCATCGAGGCGGAGGACGCGCAGCCGCCGCCGACGCCCAAGTCGCCAAGTGTGGGCGAGCTCGGTCCCCCGCCGCCGCTTGTGGACAATCCGAGCGAGGGGGGAAGCCGGGGCCAAGTGCCGGTCCAGCTCCTCTCTGGCGGCAATTTCAGCGAGCTCGTTCACAACAGCGACGGCACGTACAGCATCGGGCGCCTGCGCGTGACGGGGGAGGTGCTCGGGCACGGCTGCCACGGCACGATCGTCCTGCGCGGCGACTACGAGGGCCGCCCCGTCGCCGTGAAGCGCATGCTGTCCGAGTACTTTGAGCTCGCCGCGCGCGAAATAGACCTCCTGCAAACGGCGGACATGCACCCGCACGTCGTGCGCTACTACTGCCGCGAGAGGGATGCGCGCTTCCTCTACATCGGTCTCGAGCTCTGCAAGATGACGCTCGTGCAGTGGGTGGAGGCCAAGTCAACGGGGTCGCCCGCGCAGCGCTCGGCGCTCCTCTTCCCCCAGGCCCGCCACCCCGTGGACGCGCGCAGGCTGCTGCAGGAGGTCATGGACGGCCTCGCGCACCTGCACTCGATCGGCATTGTGCATCGCGACCTCAAGCCGCAGAACGTGCTGTTGACAGCGAAGGGGCGCGCGCTCATTTCTGACTTTGGGCTGTGCAAGCTTCTTGTCGACGGGCAGAGCAGCTATCAGACGAACGTGGTGAGTGGCGTTGCGCTCCGTGTCGTGCGGCGACCCCTGTTGTGGAGAAGGGGCTAGGCTTAGAGAGGTTACTCACACACGTCTGTCACGTGCAGGTGGCGGGCACCATCGGCTGGACGGCGCCCGAAATGCTGAGGACGGCGGGTCGCATGACGCGTGCGGTGGACATTTTTTCGGCGGGCTGCCTCGTGTTCTATGCGGCGACGGATGGACTGCACCCTTTCGGCGAGCACTTTGAGCGTGAGGTGCGTGTCATGTCTTCGATTTGCTTTCATTTCAACCGCTCAGACTGCCGCGCCGTCCGTCCTGTGTTGCACACGGCTCTTGTGCTCACGTGCGCATGCATGGCGGCTTGCGTCCCACAACAGCTCAACATACGCAACGGCAAGGCCAATCTCGCGCCGATTGCGGACGATCCCGAGGGCCTTGATCTCGTACGGTCGATGCTCAGCGACGACGCGTCCGCTCGCCCCAGTGCGCAGGCGGCGCTGCTGCACCCGTTCTTCTGGTCGCCGGCGCGCCGCCTCCACTTTCTCATGGAGTTTAGCGACCGCATCGAAAAAGAAGACGCCACGTCCCCTCTCGTCACGGCGCTGGAGCACGCGGGGGCGTCGATCGTGGGCGCGGACTGGCGACAGCGGCTGGAGCCCGAGCTGCTCGCGGACATGGGGAAATTCCGCAAGTACAACTGGGCGTCTGTGCGCGACCTCCTGCGCGCTATGCGCAACAAGGTGCGTGTGTGGTCGCACTTGCTTATGGGGCTGCGCGCACACTCGCATGCGCCAACACACGCTCGCACATATACACACCCATATGCATACACACACGCGCTGTTCGTTGCGCGGTTGCATTGATTGTTCGCTCACCCTCGCTTTCCGCAGAAACACCACTTTCGCGAGCTTCCCGAGCCCCTCCGCCTGACGCTCGGCGAGGTCCCCGACGGCTTCTACGCCTACTTCAACTCGCGCTTCCCCACCCTGCTCATGCGCGCGTATGACATTGTGCGGCGCGGGCCCTGCCAGAAGGAGCCCATGTTCGAGCCGTACTTTGCGCCGGGCCACCCGCACGCGTGACCTTCGCACGCGGGCCCTGCCAGAAGGAGCCCATGTTCGAGCCGTACTTTGCGCCGGGCACCCGCACGCGTGACCCCGCAGTGCGTCAATACAAGGAGTGCTGAGCGTGTCGTCATCCCTGTTACCCCAGTGAGCATTGTCCATCACAGACTGGCCGTTGTTGGGTATATGAAAGAGCGTATTGTACTGGCGTCGAGTTGCCCTGCGTGCACTGGAATGCAATGGAGGAGCGCGAGCGCATCCGCCTCCTTCACGGCGTGTCGCAATGGTAGGCTGCACTGCGTCGCGTGTGCGCAAGAGCACGCATGTGCGCTGTATGTGCCAGCGTCGTGGCGCATGCCGTCGTGATCTCATTCTTAGGTGTCTCAGGGTGCCCCGACTACTGTCGGTGTCTGAAGGCGAAGCACCTCGGCCGCCACGTGCAGCCACCGCGCAGGTGGGTCGCTGTCGCACATGCCTTCTCCGCGTCAAAAGGATGATCTTTGTAACTGCGCCTTCGCCCAGGGCCTTGTGCCGAAAAGCGCGCGTGCGAGGGACGACTGTGGGCCGACGGACGGGCAGCGCAGTTCGACAAAGGCGGAAGAGAAGCGGAATCAGCGGCTGCGTGCTGTGGAGAGTGGGTCAAAGTCCCTGCGCGGCTTGCATTTGCCGCAGTGTGTGTTGTTCGCGCGCAGCGGTGTTCGCCGGCGTTGTTAATCCTCTGCTAAAAGTGCGCGTGTGGCAGGGACCGACGGCCGCGTGTCCCGCGAGCCGCACAAAACGCTCTTCGTCGGTCGGCTGGTGTGTCTGCGCTGCTTTGTTTCGCTGTGCTTGGACTGAGAGTCAACAAGTGAGCACGTGCGATGCATGGCGTCTGCGCCCTCACTCGCGATGCCCGTCCATGTCGCAGGATTATGCGGCCACGGAGAGCGACGTGCGCGCGGCATTCAAAGACTTCGGGCCCATTCGCGCCGTGTTTATCGTGACGCGCAGGGACAGTGGGGAGCCGTGCGGCTATGCGTTTGTGGAGGCAAGTTCCCTCGCTAGACCCCCTCTCTCCCCCTCTCCCGTTTGCTGTTGCAGCACCACACGCGGAATTGCGTGGTGACCATTGTCGCTGTAATGCAGTTTGAGCACGAGCGCGACATGCGTGAGGCGTATAAGCTCGTGTCCTCCGTCGAGATATGCGGCCGCACAGCCGTCGTCGACCGCGAGCGAGGGCGCACTGTGCGTGGGTGGCGACCCGCCAAGGACGGCGGAGGGCTCGGCGGTCGGCAGCGCGGAACACAGGCCTTCAAGCCGGTCGGTGACGAGTGGCACGTGCACTGCTGTGTGTATGTGCGCATGTGCTCTGCTATGTGGGCGTCGAACCCGTCGTGTTCGTTGCAAGCTTGTTCCCGACACACATCCCGCCCTACGTGCTTTTTCACCCCTCACTTGCTCGCGCACAGTCGCCGTACTTTGGCGACCCCTCGCGCATCAACCAGCACGCGGAGGACGAGCGCTACCGCAGACAGGTCGACCACATACGGCGGTGCGTCCGCTGCTCTTTTTTGTCTCCTTGCATTGTACCTTGAGAGTCAAACGAATTTGCCTCCTTTTGCGCAGGACCATTGCGGGCGTCAGGCGCAGACGCGTGGAGGCGTGGGCAGAGGCGCGTCACGCAAGGCACGTCGAATGGGTACAGAGCGCGCGCATGGGCGGTCGCGGGCGCGGAAAGGGTCCGTGAGGGAAGCGCCGTGTTACTCTGTCGTGGCGAATGCTGCATGGACTCTTGGTCAAGGTGGACTGATGCCGGGTGGCGTGGAGGTGGAGGTGGTCGTCTAGTCCGTGAAAATCCCTGTCGACGACGGGGTGCGTGGGACAGCCCACGAGACGCAGAACACCCACTGACCGCGCGCCGGGTGCAGGAAGGGCATCCAATCCAACTTCAGTGGATTGGTTGTAACATGGAGTGGGTGTTACCACTTGGGCAAATACACACGTGCGGCGTTTCGGCCTTGAAATCGACAAGTGTTGGCACATTATCTTGCTCGCCTTTGGCCGCGCGCTTTAGACATGCTGTGCGCAGGCCGCACTCTGCGCTTTAAGATGCTCTGCGTAGGACGTGTTGTGCGGCGCTGCACGCGGTGAGCACGGGCGCGTGTGTATGTGTGTGTGTGCGGTCGCAACGGCTGCATCCGTCCTTTTCACACAGCGCATTGCGTTGCCCTCAGGTCGCTCTCCACAACAGCCTTCGCCACGCCGAGCGCGAAGCCCGCCGCCGCACAGCGCGCGAACCCACTCTTTCCGAAGGACTCGCAGGCGTACTTTAACGCCGAGCGCGAATTCGTGGGCGGGCGGTCCTTCTTTCCCGGGCTCGCGCTGAGCATCGCATGGTGCGTGTGGCTGCTTTCTCTGTTGTCAGTTGCGTTGTTGGAGAGTCGCCTGTGCTTTCGCGCGTCCAATGCGTGTGCCCACCGCCAATCGCCGACTTCTCTGCGCGCGCAGGGGCAGCTTTGCGTACTTTGCATGGCAAATGCCGACGATCGTCGAAGGGTGCGTGGACCCCGTGCGCGACACCGCCTGACTCTGTGTGACTCTGTGTTACTATGCATGGTCTCCATGCACTGTCTGCCCCGCTGCTTGCGGCGCTCTTGTCCCTGGTTACCGCATCCCCAATGCCGTGCTCTCCGAGTGGCACGTGTGCCCTATTCCTCTGCACATTCGCATTCACGCTCACAATTGCAACTCTTTTGCTCACCCTCACTTGTCGTTACGGTCAACAGCGACAGACTGAACATCGATCTCTCTAAGCCGCGCGATGACACGCGTGGTCCATTGACCGCAGCCGAGCGCCTCTTTGCGCGGTCTGTCGCAGACGGCGAGCGGCGCCTCATGGAGGGCGACCCGGAGCTTGCAGAGGCTGTGAAGAAGCAGCTGGGCCGCGGGGACGGCGAGGAGAGCTGGTGGAAGCGGTCGCGAGGGTCCATGCGCATGTGGCTCACGGGTGGCGGTGTCACGCTCTCTGTGTTAACCGCCGCCGCCATGTACCTGATCCCGCGGAGGTTCGTCTGCGGCAGCGTGTGTGTGTGTGTGTGTGTGTGTGTGTGTGTGTGTGTGTGTGTGTGTGTGTGTGTGTGTGTGTGTGTGTGTGTGTGTGTGTGTGTGTGTGTGTGTGTGTGTGTGTGTGTGTGTGCGTGCGCGTATGTGTTGTGCAAATGTCTGCGTGAAGATGGCCATGCGTGTGCTCATCATACACACCGACCCAACAGGTTCGTAACCTCGATTATAATTCACAAGGGCGGTGAGACGGCGCGCATTTCAACTGTCGCATTTCGCAATCTCAAGCATTACGACGTGCGCACGGCCGATGCGAGGCCGTCGAGGTCACTGCAGGACGCGAAAAGTGCGTAGTATGTGTGTGTGTGCGTGTGGGCCTGTGTGTGTGTGAGTGTGGGCCGGTATGCGCGCGTGCGTGTGGGCCTATATGGACGCCTTCGTGCGTGTGGCCTGTGCCCGTGTGCGTGTGCCTATATGGAAGCCTTCGTGCGTGAGTGCCGGACGTGACCCGCCCATCGTCGCAGGCAGCAACAAGGCGATTTACCTGCGAATCAAGGGATATCCCCTGCCGTTTGTTGTGCGGACGGAGAAGGGCTTCCTTGACCACGCGGCGTACATGGCCGCCTTCGAGCGGTCGCTGAGTAAATGAGTTGACTGTCCGTGTGCGTGCCCATGTGTGCTGCATTACGTGCTTTCCGCCGTGCTATGTGTGTATTCACTCAGTGCGCGGTCGCGAGGGGCATCGCGGCGTTCTCCTTGTTCTCTTCGACCAGCGGCTGCGCGTGTCCCCGCAGGCGCTTGAGCTCGGCCTCCATGCGCGTCACGTGCTCGCTCTTGTTCTTGAGGTCCGCGAGCAGTCGAGCGAGGCGCTCCTTGAGCTCGTTGTTCTCCTCCTTGATGCGCAGGTGGTGTTGGATCTTCTGCTTGGGGTTCGCGTGGCCGACAAGCACGGCGTTCTCCTTCGCCAGCTGCTCCACGCGAGCCTCCAGCCGCTCCCTCTCCTGCGCGGCACATCGTTTGCAATCAGAGCGAGCTTGCACACACAAGGACTGTTTGCTGTGCCGGAGAAAGGAACTTTCGCCGCCTTCGCTTCGCAAACGCAACTCGCCTGCTTCTCACGTATGCGCTCCTCGTTGGCGCGCTCAAGGGTCGACCTCGCCTCCTCACGCTCGTTGAACATTTGCCGCTCGCTCGCCTTGGCCCTGCGGTGCAAATGGAGGTGTGGTCAGTGGGCCGTCTTCGAATTTGGAGTGCTTCCTTCAAGCACACTCGACCCATGGTCCAACGCAGTGTCCTACACGCACCGTTCGAGATCGTCCGCCATGCGCTCGGCGTCGTCGTACGCGCCTTCGAGGTTGATCTCCTGCCGCGCAACAGTCGCGCGCAAATCCGCGAGTTCGGCGGCCATGGCGCCATTGTCAGCGCGCATCTTCGCAAGCTGCGCTTCTGCAGCAGCCGCAGCCTGTTCGCCGGCGCGTGCTCGTGCGGAAAGCGCCTCGCCGTCTGACAGGGCAGTGGCAAGCCTGCAAGGCGTTCCCGTGTGAGCGCCTTGTGGCAAGTATGTGTGGAGGGCTCTCTGCGCCAGACACAGGAGACCCACCTGCGCTCCACCTCTGCTGCCGCATCCAGCCTCTCGCGCAATGCTTGGATCTCGCGGTTCTTCTCCGTGCGCATTTCCTCCCACTCGTCGCACATGCGAGCAAACTGGCGTTGCTCCGCGCGGAGCCTGCGGGGAGTTCGCATATCAGTGATGAAATGATGGAATGGCCAGCTGCCCCTTGAGCTTGCTGGGACGCCGGGCCGCTCACAGCAGGAAGGAATGGGCGGGCACACACCTCGTCACCTCGGCCGTCTGCGCCTCCAGCGCCGTCTGCATGGCTGCGCACTTCTCGTCCAGAATGCGTTGTGCGTCGCCGACTTCCGCAGTGGTCGCGAGGAGCCGCGTCTCTGCGCTCTCCAGGCGCGACCGGAGATCGGCGATAGTGGCCTCGTGCGCCGCCTGCACATCAGAAGTTAAACAAGGGATGGTCAGCAGAGAACGAATGATACAGCAGCATAAGGCAATATCAACGCACAACATCAGGCTCCCTGAGTGCTACTCACAGTCTCATCCTCCATACGCCGCTGCGCCTGCACCGCCGCGCACTCGCTTTCGCGCGACACCCGCTCCATTTCTGCCGCAAGCGCGCACGCACGCTCATTGGCAGCCTCGAGCTCCGCACGAAGAGCGTCCCGGTCTTCCGTCAGGGCGGCGATGCGCGTGGTCATCTCGTGCTCGAGTGTCTCCATCGCTGTCGCTTGCGCAGCGAGCTCGCCTTCCACTTCCAACAGCCGCGCTGCGGCCGCTTGTTTCTGGGGCAGAGAGACGGACACATACCGTGAATCAACAAGATTTGAATATGATGCGAAATGCAAGTGGATGCAGCATTGCAACGCCCATCAGGTCCATTCCACATGCTGGCCGCACCTCCTGCTCGGTAGCCGACTGAAGGTCGCGCAATGCGCGCGCCGTCTCCTCCAGGTCGATCGCAAGCGACTCCTTCTCTGCGCTTGCTTCGGCTGCCGCCGCGCGAAGGCCCTGAGCAGCCGCGAGCATCTCGGCCAGCGCACTCTGCGGAGGTGAAACGGTGGCAATGCCTCAGTAAGCTGTCGCGTGAGTACGGCAATGTCCGGTTTACGCACGCTACCAACCTTGTCCTGAACGGCAGCGCTCTTGAGGTCGTCGATGGCACGCGACTGTGCCTCGACCTGTGCGCCGAGCGCAACCACCTCGCGTGTCTGCGCGGCGGATGCCATGTTAGCTGTTGGCATGTGAACGCAAGCACGCAGGTCACAAAGTTGCGCGGCAGATCACGTACCTTCTCCTCGATCGAGTGCTGCAGTTCCGCGCGCAGCACCGCACCCTCCACGAGAAGGTCGCGCACGCGTCCATCCGAGCTTTCGGCAGCGGCCGCAAGGCGCTCCTCCGCCTCCGATGCCGCCACAAGGGCACACTGCAACAAAAAGGCCACGTGAGCAACAGCGACTAATAGCTGCGTTGCGAACACAAAGTGTGCGCACCCCAAGCTCCTTCTCGAGGGATGCCGCACGGGAACGCGCGGCGTCGGCCTCTGCCTTGGCGTCCGCGAGCAGCGACGACTTGAAAGCGGCCTCGTCGAGGAGAGTGTCGCGCTCGGACTGCGCGCAAGAAATTGAGTGCGTTTTTCAGTCAAATGCCGCGAGACGCCGTCGGAGGGAATGGGGCATATGGACGCAACAAGGGCAGCAGCACTGTGCACAGTCGAGTACCTTGAGCTGTTCTAGCTCATCCGTCAGCCGCTCCACTTCGCCCTGTGCCTTCGCCTTCGCAGCCTCAAGGGCGCTCAGCTGCGCGGGTGTTGTCAGTAGACATCGATGCAAACCAATGCACAAGAACGAACTCCCAACAAGCGACACACGCACGTGTCACGTACGACAACAGAGACCCCACCATTGCTCCAACGGCGTCCAATTCGGACTGCTTGCCCGCAAGCAAAGTGGCAGACGACGAACGCTCCGCCTGAAGCGCCGCAGTGGCATCGTCGGCGCGTGCGCTCGCTGTGCGAACCTCGTCGAACAGCTCTGTGGCAGTGCGATAAGCACGTCGAAATAAGCAAGTGGAACTTTTTCGCAACAGACGTGATGAGAGAGTGTGTTGAAGGTACCCACCGTTGTTCTTTCGTGTCGCGAGGGACAGCTCTGACTGAAGCTGGTCAATGGTGTGCTGGAGGTCGACGGGATCGCGCATGGAGAACATCTGCAACAGAGGAAAGCCAGTGAGAAAACGCGTGTGGGCGCCGAAGGGGAACACGGCACCGAACCCACGTCGCTGACGCGGCGGCGGTCGTGCTTTGCGATCTGCTGCTTGAGCTGGCGCTGCGAAGCCTCGAGCTCATCGACTGCAGCCCGAAGTGCGGCGTTTTCCTCCTGCACACGAGTAGGTCGTCGGAAACATGAGTTACGTCGTCGGGGTCACGAGCGACTGCAGATCTCTCAAATATAGCTTGTGACGATAAAAGGGTAAAGCGACATTGCGAGTGACTTACCCGCAGCTGCGCGACATTCGGCGCTTCCTCGTGGAGAGGACCATCCTGCAGATACGGTAACAGGAATTAGAAGGCTCAGTCCACGCACGAAAACGCAACGCTGGGGTGATCACGTGCCATGGTGATATCGCTCAGCATCACTTCGTCGAAGATCGACCCGCGCTCAAGCGTGCTCTTCATCTTGTGTGCCTTGAGAGAGCTCTGCGACGGCGAACAGTCGGACGAGAGTGAGCACTCACGATCAACGCCGGTGGACATGCTATGAGGTTGCGGCTTGTCGTTTCACGTGTCAGAGGCAGGTTCGTAACAGTCGTTTTCCTTGCGTCGCACAGATGCGCAAAACATGATTTTTCTTGACTTGCACAGGGCCCACCTCGAGTTCCGCAATGATGGCATTCGCGGACAGCAGCTCGCCTTCCAGCGCCTCTTCTCTGTCGCGCAGCGCCTGCAGCTCCGCATGCGCCTTGGACTGTGCCTGCACGGTGCATCACGTCATCGCCTTGTCGCAGCGTTGCAATCGCCATAAATGCGTTACCCCCATTTTTTCGCCTGGCATTTCAAGCCACTGAAACGGTGTGCTTACCCACCTCGCGCATCTCCGCCTGCATCTTTCGCAACTGTGCGTCCACGTCCTGTTGCGCCCGCCACTCTCCTTCTTTCGGACGACGAGGGCTTGGGGGAACCATGCTCCTCGACGCTGCAGCTGATCCGGGATGTGAGAAGACATGTGTCATGGATAGCAGCCTGCCTCGCAAATTGTACTGCACGCACCCTCAATCGCCTTCGCAGCTTCGACCAGCGCAGCTGAGAGCTCCGTCACCTTGTCGCGCGTGGCGCGGAGTTCGACGTTTTCAGCCTCGGCGTTCGGATACTGCGTCCTGAGCCGCTTGACCTCAACTGCGCGGGCGCGCAGTCTGTCAGCCGCTGCACGTTCACACAGACAGACAGTTGACACGGAAAGGCTTCTTCGGTACGCGCACGTGCGAATACGCGGTGACCGTAACAGCCACTGAATGTAACGCGGGCGACAAGAAATGAAGGCACTCACATCGCAAGGCGGCCGACTCCTCCGCAAAGCGAGTGACCTCTGGATGGCGCTCGCTCAACGCCTTGAGCTCTTCAATCTCCTTCGTGAGCATGGCCTGCGTAAGTGGATGGCAGTTTGCTGTGTGAGTCACAAGCCACGCGCATCAGATCAGCCACAGCCGCATTGGTGGGCGCAAGACACGCACGATTTTCTCTGCGGCGGCCTCGTCGCCAGTGACGGCGCCTTTCGCCGCCTTCTCCAGCTTTGCGATGTAGCTTTCGCGGAACTTGACGATCATCTTGGTGGACTACGACGCGTGATACGGGACGGAATTAATACCGTAGGCGAGTCCATCGATTTGCACGAGGTAATAGAGATATGGACGCTGTAACCGGTACGGGCAAACATGCGCTCACACAAGCACTCCCAAGTTGTCGCTTGATACATCGCAAGCGCACCTGCACCGCATTCTCCTGGCGCCGAACCATCTCCTCGAGCGACGACACACGGTCCGCGAGGCGCGCGCATTCCGACGCCATCTTGTCTCGCTCTGCGACCATCGCCTCCACGGCGAGATGGAGCCCGGGAGCGCCTATTGATCCGCAAATAACCATATATGTTAATGGATACATGCGATGAGATATATGAGGCAAGAAATTGACCAAGGAAAGATGCTCCGTTGCAGTGCTTTCACGCACCAGCAGTATTATCGGCCGACTGTGTACGCGGATTGCTCTTGAAAGTGTTCGCCATGGCTGGGGGGAATGCGCACGCTAGGCATGAGAATATGTTGGTGGCAGAACGAGAGGCAGACAAGCACATTTCATCCCGTGCGCACCCACCGGTCGCCTGCGTGAGCTCCTCCTTGAGTTTGCGTATTTCCTCTTGCAATTGCGCGACGTTCCCATGGAGCGCCTCGTTGATGACGGCCTGCAAGGGTTTGACGTCAGACGCAGCAAAGGGACGTCAGTCATCCTGCCGCACACATCGCACGAGTGATCGCTGCGTCCGATTCACAGCATCGAACCTTGTTCTTGATTAGCTTGGCGCCACGCGCAAACTTGAGCGTGGACAACGTCTCTCCGTAGCAGCGCGCGAGAGGGCTCACGTTCGCAATAATGAACGTCTTCGCGTTCCCTCCGAGCGAGTCCTAAGGGCAATGACGCGCGCCGCGTCAACGCACAACACCCGTTCATCGCCAGCACTCGACAGAATAAAAATCACACACGAATTGAGAATGCAATCCAGCGCCTTTGACATAATTACTTTGGAGCCACACGGCGAGGGATCAATCAGAGTGACCAGGGCTCCCCACCCGCAGCAGAAAAGTGAGCTTTGAATCGCGGTAGTGCACGTGGCGCGACTTGCCGTGCGCGACATCCGTCAGTGCGTTAATGACGTTACCAAGGGCGCTCAAGCTGCGCAGAATCCAGTCATGGAGTTAGAGGCGTGCACTCGTTTCAGCGTGCATACACACGGCCCGTGTGAGTCACGTGCCTCTTGTTAATGCTGCCGGCCTCCTTCAGCCGCGCACCGGCCGTGTTCGTGTCGCTCTGGCGCTCAGACCCGGCGAGGTCGATGAGGTTGAGGCGCGCGCACAGAATGTTTGCGACGTCGCCGACGTGCATTTCCTGGCATATGCACGTCAGCACGGCGAACATACAACACAAGCGGTGGGCTTTGTGCAACCGGCCATCGCACCTTCGACTGAATCTCCATGGTGAAAACCGCGTGGCTGCGGCTGCTCTCGCGGTTCATCGATGTGGAGGCCACACGACGATTACGTGAGCCTGCCATCAGCACCTGTGTGTCAAACGGTTAAGCGTATCGCCACAACGAACGTCAATGAGTGTGTGCGCATGCGTGTGCGTGTGTGCGTGTCTGCAAGCGCTCGCGCGTGCGTGTGTCGCAATCACAGCTGTGAAACGAAGATGCCCACCTCGTAAGCTTCTGCTGCGCTGGTGACATTGCGCTCCATCTGGCCCTCAACAAACACTCCCCGCTTCATGTCCTCGCGAAGGTCTGACAACAAGAGCGAGACAGCAACAGTGAAGGAGAGACCTGCGACGATGTGGAAGAATGCACAGGCACACGCGCGAGTACTCCCATGAGAGCGGATACGGAGGCCGCTGGACATCGGATCGAGGAGGTCGAAAATCTGCTCATTGTAGATCTCGAGAAACGAACACTTGCACAGGTACTCCTTTTTGCTCCCCTTCTGCTCGTGCGTGGCGCGGAGTGACCTCTTGCGATCAGTGCTTGCCAGCATACAAAGCGCAGAGATTGCGCGCAGGCAACCCACAGCACACGCACACACACGAAATGTCCAGCCGCCCACCATCTGAACCTCTCGCGCAATCAGGCTGAACACGTGCTCAAACGTGCGCGGGATCACGCCCCGCAGCTCGCGCGGGATGTGGTTGTTCTCGTCCTGTGGACCTGCAACGCGAGAGCAGTGCGTGAGGAGATGATCAAACGGGAATCCGTGTCGGATTGGCTTAATAAGAGACATGTGTCCATCTGCTGCACTTCATGGTGAATCCAAGCTGTCATCCAGTCCCATTCAGCTGAGAGGGCCTCCGCACGCATCCACTCGGCACCCACCCAGCATGGTGAATGTCTTGCCCGATCCCGTTTGTCCGCTGCAGGTGGCAGAGTGTCAACACCCTTTTGCCAGAGGGCAACGACTGACAATCGCTATGCATAATACACGACACCCACTAGGCGAAGATGGTGCCGTTGTAGCCCATCAAACAGCCCTCCGAGATGACGCGGCCGACGGCGGCGAAAACTTCCTCCTGCGTGTTCAATGAGTAAGTGTCACACTCACACACACTCACACACTCACAGACTCAATCACACACACACACACACACACACACACACACAACACACACACACACACACACACACACACACACACAAAGAACATGATACGAACATGTCCCAATCGCCAAAATCGTGGACGCGTGTCCATCGACTGCACTAGCACATTACAGATATAAGGTGCATGCGCAAAAATGCGCAATGTGCATGAAGCGGGCTGCTCGCGACATTTGTCTCCTACATCATCCACCTGAGTGGCCGACTCGGCGGCAACATGGTCGTATGTGAACACCTTCGGCTCCGCAGCACCCGTAAGAATGACTGCGCGGTTTGCGCCATCGACGCTCACGCACTTGCGGAGGTCCCCCTCCCCGTCCGCATTCACGCCGACATCCACGGGGCGCACGCGGACGAACACCTTGATGTTGTCGTCAGAGGCGCTGCAATGGCACAGTGTGAGATGACATACTTCCATCGATATATATCAATTGTCAAACCACTCACCTGTCTGTAAAGGTAGCGAGTGTATGATGACCGAGGGCAATGGAAGGATTGGTGTCAGTTTGTCTCTAGCTCAGGCTACATTGCTCCACGAACACACGTTATAGATACTCGCCTCCCATTTTCGGGAATTCGTTCGCACCGACCCGCAGCTACGTGTGCCTGTTGCTTTTGGTGCGCGGGCTCTGTGTCTCTTTGTGAATATGTGGAATAGCAGGCATGCGCGAGTGGATGCGCAGGGCTGTCAATCTTGGTGACAGCCGCCGAACAGTTTTGAATCGCGCGACCAGGGGTACTGAACCCTGTCGCGCGCCAAATTTTGATTCAGTTTTAGCGAGATCTCGGTGGATCTGCATCGCCGGTTGCGAGGCAACGGCACCGCTTGGACCGATGGAGTGAGTGACAGCACGGTGTGCGCGATGCACAGAGGGACACACTGCTGACACCAGTGTGCGACGCACACGCGCACACACACACTGACGCACCTTGCGCACTCGCGATGCGCAGACCGAGCTACGCGGAGGGAAAGCAGACCGAGCCACTGCAAGTCATCGGCATAGGTCGCTGTCTCGCTCGACCGCCATTGATCCGCCTTGGCATATATCCGCCGTGGGTTTGCCACCTCAATCCTTCGAACGCTGCCTTTATTAGTGTGCCCCCTGCGTTGCGTGGTGAGTCTGTCTTCCGTCGCCGGCTATGTCTTGTTCCGTATGAGACAACGAGCGACGCTGCACGGCCTCGTGAACATTGCGGCTGAATAGTGCGTCTGTTGCTTGTCAGGCGCTTGTTGAGGCCGCTGGGCCTCCGCGGAAATGGAGGGTCCGCGCCGCGCCATCGGAACGAATGTCTCGTTTCCGTCGCAAGTGCCCGCCTCCGCCGTCCACATGGTATGTTGTACGTCTGTGTGCGGAGCGATTCAATGTTGTGGCTTGTAGGGCGGTGGTGCATTGAGAGAGACTGTGTGTGTGCGTTTGTGCTCCTTAATGTGCGTGTGCTTAAATGGGCGTGTGAAAGCCCGGCGCTGCATGTGCATGTTTTTTTGTGTGGTGCGTGCAGTTACATAGTGTGTGTGCGTGCAGTTACATAGTGTGTGTGCGTGCAGTTACATAGTGTGTGTGCGTGTGCCTGTGCGGGGTGTGCAGTTTGCCAATGGTTATTTTCGTCACTGCAGGGCGGAGGGATGAACATGGGCGGCATGGGCGGCATGAACAACATGGGGGCCATGGGACCCATGGGCGGCATGGGGATGGGAGGGATGGGTGGGATGGGTGGAATGGGGGGGATGGGAGGCAACATGGGTGGGATGGGAGGCAACATGGGTGGGATGGGAGGCATGGGGATGGGGATGAACATGGGCGGCATGGGAGGCATGGGGCAAGTGGCGGGCAGCATGGGCAACATTGCCAATATTGGCAACATGAATGCCGGTGCGGGACCCATGGGGATGCGGGGCATGGGGATGGGGATGGGGGCCATGGGCATGGGCAACATGCCCATGGGAGGCATGGGAGGCGCCATGGGAGGCATGGGAGGCGCCATGGGAGGCGCCATGGGCGGCATGGGAGGCATGGCGGGGATGGGCGCCCAGATGCCTGCCATGGCCATGCAAGGCAACATGGGCCAGATGGGCCAGATGGGCTTTGGCGCGTCCGGCAACATGGGCTCGATGGGTGGCCTCGCCAACCTCGGCGGCATGAGCGCGCAGCTCAACATGAACGGGCAGATGGGCGGCGTCGGCGGCCAGATGAACGTGCAGATGGGCCCCGGCGGCGTTGGCATGAACGTCGGCATGGGAATGGGCGCGATGGGCGCGCAGGGACAGCAGCAGCCTCAGCAAGCGCAGCCCGGACAGCCGCAGCAGGGCCAGCAGTGGATGGCGCAGAACGAGCTCCGCCCGCCCTCCGCTACGGGCGCCGGCGGGAACTCGGGCGTCATGACGTCGACCACGTTGCAAGAGTCGCTCTCCACCTCCAGCCAAAGTGCGTGCTGCTTCCACTCGCCGCTCCTGCTTGGTTCCCCCCCTTGCCCAGTGTTGAGCATTGCGTCGCATTTGTGCTCACTTTTCTTCTTTGTCGCATGCAGCGAACCCCTCTGTGTTTGCCGTCCACGTTGCCGCGGGGACCGGCGAGAAGAGCGCGCTTCAGAGTCTCCTGAAGAGCGGCCAAAACCCGGACATGCCCGACGGCTCCGGCCGCCGTCCCCTCCTGTACACCGTGCTGTCGGATTCGCGCGCGTGTGCGGAGCTCCTGCTGAAGCACAAGGCGGACATCAACGCGACCGACGGCGACGGACGCACCGCCATGCACTGGGCGGCGTACCACGGGAAGCACAAGATGCTCCAGCTGCTCGTCGAGAAGGGCGGCGACTGGCGGAAGCGCGACGTCGACGGCCGCAACGCCCTCCACTGGTGCGTGGCGCACGGCGACTCCAAGTGCGTGACGGTCCTGCTCAAGTACACGACGCCGGAGGATTTGGAGGCCGGCGATCGCGAGCAGATGACGGCGCTGCACTGGGCCGCGTTCCACGAGGCGCCGCACAATCTCAAGGCGCTGCTGCGCGCGGGCGCGAATCCACGCACCGTCGACATGGAGGGCAAGACGGCGCTGCACTGGTGCTCAGCCAACAAGAGCGGCGAGTGTGCGCGCATGCTCATCCAAGCGGCAAGCGGCCTCGTGAACGTACGCGACAAGCAGGGCCGCACCGCACTCCACCTTGCCGTCGGAGAGTCAGCCACTGAAGTCGTCAACGCCCTCGCGTCGTCGCCCGAATTCGACCCCTCCCCCAAGGACTCGAGCGACCGCACGCCGCTCCACTGGGCCGCCGTCGTCGGATCGAAGGAGCTCGTCAAGCTCCTCGTCTCCCGCGGCGCGCGCGACACGGTAAAGGACAAGAACGGCGCCACGGCGCTGCACTTTGCGGCGCAGCAGAACCACGCCGCGTGCATCCAGGCGCTGCTGTCTGTGGAGGGCGCCAAGATCCTTCCGGACGGCCAGGGCCGCCAGCCGCTCGTGTGGGCCATCCAGCGCAACAACATCGACGCCGTGCAGACGCTGCTACACATGCGCGTGGACCCGAACGCTTTCGACTCAGCCGGCAGCACCGGTGCGTCCCACCTTCCGATGTTACACTGCTTTTGTGAGAATTTTGTATCGTTGGCCTTGTTGCTGTGTCCTGACATGTCCGTACAATTGCAGCACTGCACGAGGCCGCCCACCTTGCAAACGCGCGGTGCGTCGAGCTGCTTTTGCAAGCGGGCGCGTCGCCCAACGCCATGGACAGCCGCAATCAGACGCCCCTGTACCGCGCGTGCGAGATTGGCTCGCCCGACGTGGTTATCCTGCTGCTCAAGAAGAACGCGCAGGTGCGTTGTCCGCCTGTATCTTTGCGATGTGTTTGTGTGTGTATGTGTGTGTGCGAGTGTGCGTGTGGTACCTGCAAGCACTTCAGATTATTTTGTCGGATGCACTCACATGGACTAATTTTTTCCTCGCTCTCTCAGGTGAATGTGCGCGATGTCAACGGCCTCACTCCGCTGCACTTTGCGTGCTCGAACAACCACGCGTACGTCGCGCAAATTCTGCTCACAAACGGCGCCGACCCCGACGCCCGCGACGAAACGGGCAAGCCGCCGCTCCACAACGCCGCCTTTGCCGGTCACACGACGTGCCTTCTGACGCTGTGCGACGCGGGCGCCAATGTGGATGCGCAGGACAAGGAGGGCATCAGCGCCTTGCACTGGGCAGCGCTCGAGGGACGGCTCGAGTGCGTCGTCGGCCTCCTCCGCTACTTTGCGTACCCGAATTTTATGGAAATTGGGGAGAAACGATACACGCCGTACGACTACGCCATGGTGAACGGCCACACGGACTGCGCGCGCGCGCTGCAGGAGAGCGGCGGCCTCAGCATTATGGCCATCCGAGTGCTTGCCATCGTAATGATCCAGGTGGGGCTCTGCGCGTGTGTATGCGTGTGTGTGTGTTTGTATGTGTGTGTGTGCGTGGGGTGTTTGTGTGCAAGAGAGTGTGTGCGCTGTCGCGTAAGCATCTGCACATCATGAGCTGGAAATGTTGTGCGGTTTTCAGGCGTTGTGCTCAGCGCTTTCTTTTTGGCCTGCAGAGTGCCTGGCGCGGCTTCCGCGTCCGCAAGCTGTACAAGCGCCTCAAGGACGAGAAGAAGCGCCTGGGCGAGGAGGAGTTCCGTCGTCGCGAGGCCATCCGACAGGCCGAAGAGGCTCGCAAGCGTGAGGCGGCGGCCGCAAAGGCCGAGGTCGACCGTCGACTTCGCGAGGAAGAGGCGCGTCGGCAGCAGCTGGAAGACCAGCACCGCAAGCGCGAGGACGAGCTACGCCGTCGCGAGGAAGAGATGCGGCGGAAGCAGGAGGACGCGCGCCGCGCCGAGCACGAGATGCGCGCGAAGGAAGAAGAGGCGCGTCGCATGAACGAGCAGGCGCGGAAGCGGGAAGAAGAGGCGCGCAGGCTCGAGGACGAGGCGCGTCGTGCGGACGGCGAGAAGGCCGCTGCTGCGCTGCGTGCCCAGGCGCAGGCGAAGATGGCCGAGCACGAACGTCGCGCGCAGGAAGAGGCCGCGCGGCGTCAGCAAATCGAGAACGAGATTGCCGCCCTGCGTGAGAAGCAGCTTGCCGAGGAGAAGAGGGAGGGCGAGCGCCGCACGCAGGAAGAAGAGGAGGCCCGCCGACAGATCGAGGAACAACTGCGGGTGCTCCACGAACAGCAGGCGGCCGAACGCGCGGCCGAGGAGGAGCGTCGGAGGAAGGAGGAGGAGCTCGAGCGGTGAGTGCTTTGCGTGCCGATGCATTTCGGCGTCGATAAGTGATGTCTTCTTTTTTTTTCAATTCTGTCGTGCCATTTTTTACTGGCCTGTGCTGACGTGTCGCTCTTTCGTGCAGTGAGCGCCAGCGACGCGAGGCTGAAGTTGAGATTGAGCGTAAGCGGAGGGAAGCCGAAGCCGAGCGCCTCCGCCGACAGCGCGAGATTGAGTTTGAGTTTCAGCGACGCATGCAGGAGGAGGAGGAAGAGAAGCGGCGACGGGCCATGGAAGAGGAGCAGCGGTGAGTCGTCGTGCTTTCTGTTGTCATATAACCTGACGTTGTTGTGTGAAGCGGATGACTGGTCCATCTGAAGTCTCACGCATCACACGACAGGACCCGCGAGGAAGAGCGGCAGCGCATCATGGCAGAGGAAGAGAAGCTGCGCGTGGAGCGCGAAGAGGCTGAGCGCGCCGCCGCGGAGGCCGAGCAGCAGCTGCGCGAGCTCGAACAGCGCGCGCGCGATGAAGAGGAGCGGCGCGTGCGGGAGCGCGAGGAGCGCGAACGCCGTCGAAAGGAGGAGGAGGCGCGCCTTATCGCGGAGATTCGGCAGCAGGCCATCAACGACGACGAGCGCCGGCGCGAGGAAATGGATCGCGCCAAGGCGGAGCAGGCCGAGCAGCATGAACGCGAGTTGCGGGAGCTGCGGGAGCGGATGGAACAGGAAGAGAGGGAGGCGCGTGAGAGGGAGGAGGAGGAGCGGCGCATGAAGGAAGATCGCGAGCGACGGGAACGCGAGGACCGCGAGCGCGCCGAGGCCATTGAGATTGAGATGCGTCTGCGCGCGGAGGAACTGAGGAAGGAACAGGAGGAGAGGGTGCGTGCTGGGCCTATGTGCTCGTACTTGCGTGTGCGTATATGTGTGTGCATGTGCGTGGATATCTGTGAGTTCCGCTGTGTGCGTGCGTGACCTTACCTTTCTCCTCGATGTGCGCAGGCTCGCCTCAAGGCAATTGCCGACGAGAAGAAGCGAAAGATTGAGGAAGAGCGCCGTCGCCGCGCGGAGGCCAAGCGCCTGCAAATGGAAGAGGAGCAGCGCCGGATCGAGTATGAGAAGGAACAGCAGCGGCTCAAGCGCGAAGAGGCGGTCAAGCGCGAACAGGATCGACGGAAGGCCGCCACGGAAAAGCGCCGTGCCGAGGAACAGGAGCGCCTGGAGCGGGCCGAGGCGCTGCAGAAGCGGAAGCGGGAAGAAGCTGCGGCCGTTTTGCTGCAGTCGAACGTGCGCGGCTTCCTCGCGCGAAAGGAGCGGCAGCGGCTGCACCAGGTGCGTGTCAAGGTGCGCGCCGCGATTACCATCCAGCGCGCGTGGCGGCGCTTTGTGCGCAACCGCGAGCGCAAGCAGCGGGAGGCCGAGCGCCGCATGCGAATGCTCGCCCCCGCGCCTGATGACGGGACCGCGCTGGATGTGCGCGCGGAGGCTGAGGCGATGATGGCGGCTGCGGAGGACGCGCACGCGAAGAGCGAGGCCGCCAAGCAGCGCGAGATTGCGGCGCTGATTATCCAGCTCGCGTGGCGCAAGTACCAGCGCAAGTTCCTGCGGCCGTCGCTGCGGAAGCCCGTGCCCATTCTGCACGAGTGGAGCCCCGCGGTTCTCGCGCAGCGGCAGCGCGAGCGCATCCAGAAGATTTACGGTGCGTTGCGTAGTCGGCTGCTCTGTTCTTTTTGTCACGTGTTTCCGTCGCGGGGAATTCTTCTTTTCAGTCATCCGCTGAATTTTTTGATCACCGCACGCAGGCGAGACGCTCGACCTCGGCCCGCTGTACGTCCCCGCGCCCGTTAAGCGCATGGCGCGTCCAGAGGAGATGTGGGAGGCCGCTCCGGCGACCGACTCGTACCGGTTTGCGCTGACGCAGTACTGGGACGAGAGCAAGTACCTCGACGAGGCGGGCATGCGGCAACAAACGCTGATGCCGAGCCGCCCGCAGTGGGACGACACGGTCAATGCAGGTGCGTTGAGTGTGTGCCGGTATTCGATTTTACATTGCACATGCGCCGCGTTGTGTATCTCACTACTACCTTTACTACTTCACAATACACTTCGTGTGTCCTACTGATTCCTGTCACGGCTAACACACACACACCGCCAACCCCAACTGCGCAGTGCCCACATTCTCGGCCATCTTCCGGAAGAACCAGGAGAACTTCAACCAGTTTTGGCGCCCAGAGGCCTCGTCGCCCTCGTCCATGGCGCGCTAGCTGTGCTTTGCGTGCGTTGTGTGCGTGGCGTGGCGTTGTATTTCAGCGCGCGTTTGCAGTTGCGTTGCGTGTGGATTAAGACATTTCGTCCAGCGAATCTCTTTTTTCAAAAACAAAAGTTGTATTTGCCACTCGGGGCGATTGAAAAGACAAGACAACAGTGGCCGCAGCCGCCTTTACGGGGTGACCTGGGCGACCGACGGCGACTTGCACGTGGCGCAGTCGGGGTTCGTGCAGCTGAAAAAGTTGTACCAGTAGCAGCCGAGGCTGAGCTGGCAGCTGAACGTGTACTCGAGCATGCGGGACGTGTCGCGCACGACGATGCCCGTCGTCACGAGGTCGTCATTGTAGTAGGCGTTGCACAGCGTAACCGAGCGGATCGTGCCGCAGTCGAGCGTCGCCCAAACGGCCATGGGGCGCGCATCGCCAGACTTGAGCGACGTGCCAGCCGTCGTGGTGGCAGAAGCCTTGTCGCCATTGATGGTCAGCTTGATGTCCTTCGTATCGTCGCCGACGCCCGTGCCGTCGCTCGAGCCAGTGCCGACCTTGACGATAAAGCGGTACTTGTAGCCGTTGTAGACATCGGCCGTGACCGCGGGGAACGTCGTCGTCGCCTCCGCGGGGCCGACAAACTGGCGCGGCGCAAACAGCTTCTTCGTGCCGTCCGGCGCCGTGACGACCGCGTTCTCAATGTACCACGGGGCGTCGTCCGTGTTGCCGTACTCGTTCTTGCCCGTCGTCGAGAGGCCGAGCGCAATCACTTCGCCGACGGACGAACCGGCAGGGCCGCCGTAAATCTCGACAATGTCCGTCGTGCTGTTCTTGAACGTCGTCGCCGTGGGGATGACGTCGACCGAGCGCGAGCCGGCCGTGCCCGTGATCGAGACCGTGATCAGCGAGCACGTGCCGGCGTTGGGGAAACCGCCAGCCTTGATCGACACGCGGAAGACGCCAGCCGCATACTCGCTGTCCGTGACGGCGGGCAGGAGGGCCACGGCGGCGCTGCTGCCGTCGGCGTCGACCCACTGGCGCGCAAATGCCGTGACGCGGGAAGCACCCTGCTGGACCGTGATGCGGTCGAGATACCACGCGGGCTTGATGCCGGACCCGTCGTGGCCGACCTTCACCCTGGTGACGCGGTTGTACTGCGGGCCCTTGACGAGGAACGTGTCCACCTTGCCCTTCTCAAAGTCGTCGTTCGTAGTGTCGAGCCAAATCTTGTCGCTGATGTCGCCGGTGTCGCTGTAGAACTGCACCCAGACGTCCGCGTCGGTCCCCGCACCGTCCAAGAAGCCAGTGTACGTCGTCACGACATAGTCGACCATCGTCGTCGTCTTGGCAGGCGGCGGCGACGAGTCCATCTGCACGCCGGTGGCGAGGTTCGTGTCCGTGAGCGGCGCGGGCGTCGAGTCGAAGAGAGCGGCGGCAATGTACTGCGTGAACTTGAAGCTGCCCCAGGTGCCGGAGTCGAGCAGCTTCTCGTAGAGGCGGAACGACTTGCCCCACTCGAGCGAGATCTTGAACCAGAGCACCTGCCAGTCGGGGCCCTTGATGCCGACCTTCGAGTCGAGGAAGAAGCGCGCGTCGTAGTTGGTGAAGTTGAGCTTGAGCACGACGCCGGGGATGAGGCGGAAGTACGGGCCGAAAAAGTCGACGCGCGCAGGGCCGATACCAATGCCAATCTGCGCCGAGAGCTCGGCAACGCTCTGGATCGTCGCCGTGAGGGCAAACGTCGGGATCGTGATCTGGCCGTAGCGGCTCGTCGAGAAGCCGCGGTTGAAGACCGTCTGGAACTCAGAGCTGACCGACGTGTCGTACGTGAAACCAAACTCGATGAAGCCCTCGGCCTGGAAACCGTAGTCGAGCTTGAACTGGCTGTCGAGGTCGACGATTGCCTCGAGGTAGTTGCGCGCGACGAGGCTCACGGAGATGGGCACGGGGCCGGCCGCGAACGAGAACGAGCCGAGCGTGATCTTGCCAGTGTCGAGGAACTCGACGTCGTACGAGAGCAGCTTGGGCGACTCGGCCTTGATGCCAATCGACGCCTTGGACGAGGCGCGGAGGATGAGCTCAAACACCTTGAGGCCGTCCTGCAGGTTGATTTGGAAGCGGAAGCTCTTGACGGCGAGGTTGAAGTTGGGTCCCTTCTTGTACGCCGTAATGTAGTCGTTGACCTTGTACTCCTGGTCCGACGTCAGGAAGCCGAGGAGGCTCGACAGCAGCCCGCGCCGGCGCACGCGCGTCCCGTCCGCGAGCGTCTCGAACGCCGAGACGGTCGTGACCTCAATGTCGGCCTCCTCGATAAGCTCGCTCGCGAGGGGCTTGGTGTGGTCAAACTCGGCGTGCGTCGCGTCGCGCGAGATGCGGCCCACGCGCATAATGACGCTGCCGGTCGAGCTGTCGCCCTCCTGGGGGAAGGCCGCCACAATGGCGCCCTCCTTCAGGCCCATCTTCTCCATCGCCTCGTGCGAGACGCGGCACCGCGAGGCCGAATCGTGGCACTCCTGGATGTGCGCGGCTTCATCGGCCGACATCTGCTGCACATGGGCGTGCAGCTTGACGTACGACTTGGGGTTCACGAGAAGACCCTCCTCGGCCTCCGACTCGATGGTGACGGCCCGACCCTCCGGCATGTTGACAGCGCCCGGCGCTGCGCTGCAGGCCGCGACGAGAAGCGCGAGGCAAATGGACAGGCGCACGAACGACGCCATGGTTGCGGCAGGGACAACGCGTGTTCGCACAGAGGAACGGACGCGAAGATGGCCTCAATTGGAATGGGGGGAATGGGGGGATGCTGAAGAGTCGTGCGAGTGAGTGTATTGGCGAATGCGAACAGCCACACACCACGCGCAGCGGCAGTGGCAAAGCGGGGCGTGGGTGGTGGCACACTCTGTATGGGACATGTATGGAGAATCTTAATGAGCGGGCATATCATGAAGTAGAAATTAGAATGAAATAAAAACAATTTAATATGCATCATGTATCATAATATGAGTGTGTTTTGGTGCTGGCGCCACTGGGTGAGAGTTCTGCTTAATGGCTGAATTCGAAATGAGTCGTGCTGGGACCAATCGGCGAAAAGTGTCTGAGAACACTCTTTGCTCACGTGGACGGACAAAAAATACCCTAAAACGGAAAGCGAATCGAACATTGCGAATAAGAAGCCGAGGACCATCATAGGGTTAGGGTTAAGAGGTGTGTGTGTGTGTGTGTGTGTGCGTGCTTGTGTTGATGAATGATAGAGTGGACTGTACTGTTGGTCATACTCTTCATTCAATGGCTGGAGTGGGTGTGATTCGATGCAGACGCCGCTATCTTTCCGAGTCGCACGCGCGAGGCGAGGTGCTGCGCCCACGCCAGCGCCGACTCCCGCGAATTAGCGCCGAGCAACACAAGGCCCAGCGTGTCGCATGCAAGGTAGAAGCTATCCTCGTGCGGCGCAGGCGCAGGGACGGCCAACAGGACGTCCATCAGCGAAATCCGCGTCACGCACACGTCCATCGAAGTGTCCGTGTAGAACGCCACGCTGTCTCCGCAGGCAACCGCCCACACACTCTCGGGCTCCTCAAACGGCAGCTGCACCCCGCTGACAATAGATGACCGCACTTGTGCCGCCGGGGCCAGATGCGCCATACCCGCGGGCACACGAGTGGGCGGCAAATCCAGCGAGTCCCCGTCTTCGTCGATCGGAGGCGACAGAGTCAGGGCCGTGTCGCGCGAGGTGAGCGCCGGCATGAGCGTGCTCGAGGACCCCGGTCCCTTTCGTCTCCACGAGAGCCACGACGAAATGTTCGAGTCGGGTCCAACGCCATGCGGAAACACCAGCGGCGCAAACTTGGACATCAGCTCCGGACTCGCGAGGATCTCGCTGAGACGCGAGATGATGGTTTCAAAGTCAGGCCGCCGCGACATGTCCTGCGCCCACGCCGCGCGCATCAAGGAGTAGTACGAAAGAGGGCACGCGCGGACGACGGCGGGGCGGGCGCCGACCTGCGCCACCTGTCGTGCAATCTCCTCGACGGGAATGAGGCGATCGATGACCTGAGAAGAAGCAAGTGGGGTGAGACGGCGGCTCATTGCGACTGCAGAGGGAGGGTGATAGGAAGGGGGGAAAAAAACGAAGTGCGGCTGCATTGCGTTGCGTTGCTCTCACCTCGTCCTCGAACGGGATCTTCTCGTGGAGAACTTCCCACATGATGATCTGAAGGCGAGAGAGAAAATGGTCACAATCAGCATGCGCTCAAAACAGAAGCCGCGCGGTGTTTCCTGGCGGCTCTATCGAGACAACGGGCGCAAAAGGGAAGGGCGGAAAAGGGAAGAGAGGGAAGGGCGGCCCATGCAGTCAGCCACCCACCCCAAAGGAGTACACGTCGGATGCGCGCGTGTATTCGTTGCCGAGCAACGCCTCGGGTGCCAGCCTAACCGCGCACGACCGGCCGTAAGCAAAGCGGCGAATGAAGCGGCGTGAACCAAAGAGTGCCTGGCACCTCGATCATGGCCGCAAAGGGACAAAGTGCATGCACCCACCACAACAGCGTGCCGATGTTCTTGAGGTTCTTGTCGAGACGCGCACCAAACCGCGTGAGACCAAAATCGGCCACTGCAGGCACGTGGACAGCACGTCAGCACGATCAGCATTGCTCTTCTTGTGCAAAAAAGGCGACTCAGTGCTAGAAACGCCAAGCGGTAACGCACCCTTTACGGTCCAGTTCTCGTCGACGAGAAGGTTTGCCGACTGCGTTTGAGAGCGACAAAAGACAGCATGAGATTTTGACGCTGTACCTCAGGCGCGAAGAACGGCACAAGCGCACCTTAAGGTCGCAGTGGAGAATGGTCGGCTCCGACTTGTGTAGATAGAGCATCCCACTGTTCAAAAAGAAAGGAGAAAAGTCGTTAGAGTGCATACACAATTGGAGATATAAAAGGCAGATGCAACAAAGTTGTTTATGGAATGCCATTGACCGTACTGTGGGTGATCAGTGGGCACGCATACAGGTCTCTGGACGCGCAACCCACCGGCACGTGTCGATGAGCATCTTCAGGCGAATGTCCCACGGCACGTCGCAGTGTGGCACGCACAAAAGCTGCTGCACGGACCCCCTGAAACAGACACGCGGCCGTTAGCAAGGCAGGAGATTAACTATGGACGAGCTGATTTCCGAGCCAATCAAGAGGGCTATTGAGGACTATGGCATGCAACACGCGATCCCACATGCAGCGCGCACACACCGTGACATGAATTCCGTGACGAGCGCGAGGTTGGGCAGCTCACAGCTGCCCATGAAAAGTAGCACGTTAGGATGTCGGAGGGATGACATCATGCTGCAAGTTGCGCAAGAGGATCGAGTGAGATAATGTTGCTGTGTGTCAAAGGAGGCACAGAATTCGTGCACAGCGACGCCGCACAGCCAACACGTGCCATTACGCACCTCACTTCCATGTGGAACGCATTGATGCGCTTCCGCTCGCCCCATCCCATCGCGCCCTCCTCGAGCGATTCCGCGCCGCTGAACTTCTCCGTCTCCGTCCTGTTGACCGTCGCCGCCGTCAGCGACCGCAGGTAGTTGCCCATGAACTTGCTCTCGGGGTTCACGGACTTGAGCGCGGCGCGGCCCGCCTCGGACGCCGCCGCAGCCTGCGCGAGGGGCGCGCCGATCATCGAGTCTGTCGGTCGCAGCTTGGACGGCAGAATGCGCTTCACGGCGACTATCGTGCCCCGCCATCGCGCCTGCGGCGGTGATGAGCAGAGTTCGGGTTGGTTTAGGGTTGGGGTTGGGGTGGAGAGGGGGTCGGTCTCCGCGGAGGGACACAAAATGGTATCACCGCCAACACAGTAAGAAAGGGGCGACACGCCCTTGTCCTTCATCACGCGAGCGAAGGACAGGAAAGGCACAGCGCACCTTGTACACATCGCCGAATGAGCCCGTGCCAATAAGCTGTATCAGTTCGAGCTCCCTAAAGTCGATGATCTGCGCAGCGAAGTGGGGGTGAGCGTTCATGCCTCGCTCGAACAGCTCCGCACACTCGCGCGCACAAGCAATGTTTCGGTACACACGCAGCACGGACATCGACTCCATTTTGCACACCTTCCGATGTTCCTTGTCGCGGATATCAATCTGTCGCTTCTTCGCGCGCCACACGAGGGCGATAATGACGACCGAAATGACAGCGACGCTGCCGAGCACCACGGGTATCGCTATCACTGCCGTCCTGTTCGATGACGTGCTCGTGACGATGAGCGAGCTGGACCTCGGCTCGCTGCAGCGTATGCCCATCCAGTTGTCGCTGTCGCAATGGCAGGCAGCCACTCGCGGCGCAAGCTTCACGCAGCGGCCGTGGACGCACGTGGGAACGCACACCGCATCGCTCGGGACGATCGCCGACTGCCGGTCCGACCACATGATCTGCACGGAACAGCGTGGATGTGTGTGTGTGTGTGTGCGTGCGTGCGCGTGTGAGTGCGAGAGTGTTTCGATGGCGAGCGCGTGGATAAAGAGATGAAGCGGGGTAGAACACGCGAATCCCCTGTGCAGCGCACACATCGACAGTACATAGATGCGTGCAATCGCAGCGGCACGCCAGCAGGGCGGTCACATCGGCTCACCGGGCTGGTCCACGTGTAGTTGCGTGTGGCGCTGAATGTGCCGACAATTTGAAAGCTGCCATTGACGTAATTGACGACGCCGTACATGCCCATGCGGTCGCCGTTGTCGCGGAAGCGCACCTCCCCCGTGGGCCCCGTGAAGTTCACGCTGCAAGTAGAGAAAACAAAAATACTGTCAATACCGCTGATGCGTGAGCCGCACGTGTCTTACGGATCTGTGAATGTGTGTGTGTGCGTGTGCGAGTGCTTGCGCGCGTTCGTTCGTTCGTGCGTGTGTGCGTGCTCGCGCGAATCGAAGGTGTCCTCCGTCGCAACTGCGCTCACCCAATCATCTTTGCAAGAAGGCCCAGCCCATCGACGTCCGGCCGTTTCCCCTCTTTGAGCAGTGCGTCCACGCCGAGAGCGATCGTGTAGGCAGCTGCGCAATGTGAAGGCAGTGCAGGGCGTGAGTCCCAGTGGTAGTAGGATGAAAACGGAACCGGTCGTACGAGTCACAACAGCGATGAACGCCCCAAACTCGCGGCACAACAGTGCCCACCCACCCTCGTATACATACGGCTCCTGTGGGTACTCGAGCGTGCGAACGGACGGCGAAAACCCCACGTGACCGCCCCGGCGCAGCTGATCCGCCTCCTTTCGGTCGAGATATGCGTTGTATTCGGCTGTTCCTTCGCCCGAGAACGGCGTGAGGGCAAGCGCCCCGAACATCCCCCTGTCGACGTCAGGATCGGCGCGCGCGATCGCCGCCACAGCGCCAGTAGACCAGCCTGCATGCACGCGCGCAGCATGTGAGGTGTGCGATCCATGTGGCGTAGTATGGTGTTTGTCTTTGAGTTTGTGTCTGTGGGTATGTGGTGGGTCTGTGTGTGTTTTGGCCGGTGGGGCGGGGGAGAGGTGAATAAGAAGAAGACGTTGAAACACGAGCACGCATACCATCCGTCCCGAGCCACGTGTAGCCGGGTCCCGTCAGCCCATAGCGCGCCGCCGTTTTGAATACGTTGACGACGTCGCTGTCGAGGCAGCTCAGGTAAATCACTCGCGCCCCCGAGCTCTGTATGGCGAGAATTTGCGGGGAAACGTCGACGGCAAAGCGCGCAAACTGGGCAGCCACGAGCACGGTCGCATTGTTCGCGCGAGCGGCAACGCCAAAGTCACGCGCGAGGGAGGATGCGTACTCGTCATCGCTCGAAAGAATGGCGACTGCGAAGGGAAAGGACAGGAAAAAATCTACGCTCAGCTCGCGCACAAACACACACACACACACATACACGCACACGCACACGCATACGCAGACGCAACATGCACCCGGACACACACACATACACACATACACACACACACACACGCACACACAACAAACAAACACGGTGTCTACGCACTTGTGTCCCATCCAAACTCGAGCAGCAGCCTCGCCGCCGCAAGGCTCTGCTCATTGTCTGCGGCGCACGTGCGCATGAACGTCCCGTAGTTCGCCTTGTCCGACAGCAACACGGCCGTGGACGTCGCCGATATCTGCGTAACGTTGAACTTTGACAGGTAGAGGTTCATCACGATGCTCTCCGCCGACCAGTCCGAGCCAATGACGACCGTCGCGTCGTAGTCCGTGTGCGCGCGCATCGCCGCAAACAACGCCGACTGCCGCGACACGTCCGTGCGCAGGGCCACCATTTCGATTGTCAAATTCGACGAGAGCGTGCGCGCTAGAGGCGTCGAGCGCTCCTTAATTTCGAGCCAGGCCATCCCCAGCACATCCGTGGAAGTCGCCTGAAAGCTTCCGTCTTGGCTCGTTCCGATGTAGGCGACGCGCAGCGTGTAGTTTGTCACTGCGTCCGCGCTCCCGACACACGAAAAAGCGAGGCACAGGAACAGCGATGCGAGCGCGGCCCTCCAGACGGGGGCGCGGGTTGAGAGAGAGCCCATCTCGCGAGCCGCAGAGGGCCTTTCCATGAGCGACGCAGTTCAGCGCATTCTGAGGGGCGCGCACTCGAAGAACGACGTACGCAGTGACGAGTAGCGAAAGGGAGACCGTTGTCGTAAAACCAACGCACAATCAAGCTCCCTTCCGTGCGCTTTCAGAATGATTACCAAACAGTCCCACGTCACAGTCTGCGTGCGAAATGTGCGCGTGTGGGAGAGTGTTTGTCAGACGGTGCGAGTCAAGAGCGAGCATGACACACACACACACACACGAGCCGATTGTGTGAGGAGGCACCTACAATCGGCAAGCAACGGTAATAAATAAATCTCCATACAAATTTCATACTCACAAGTTGCCTAATAATTGTCGTCGAGCGGTCACCCGGGGCACCCGTCGCTCAGTGTCCACTGACCGGCTATTAGTCTCCGAGACCCGGCGGCAGTCCCGACGACAAGTTGCGCCGGCGTACGTTGCCGGCTTGCCCGGCAGCATAGTCCCTCGATCTCGATGTCTCCCATTTCGGCCAACGTCACACTGTCCCGGTGAGCCGCCCCGCTCCGGCTGGGCCCCAGTCTGGCGCGGCGGCCCGGGGCCCGCGGCGGCCGAGCCGAGTGAAACCACAATTGAGCCTCCCAACTGCTGCATAATGGTCTGTCTTTATCAGCCCGATCTGAACGCGGGGCCCGCAGCCGCCGTAGTGGAGTGGTCAAGTCAAAGCGATCGAAGTTTGAGTTGACTGAGTGCAATGTGTGTCCGGACGTTACCATGGGACTGATCCAAAATTTTTGGTATTTTGCCGGTGCTGGGGCTCAAAGTATTAGTGAATCTGAGAGGAGAAGAACGTCAAGCAAACCCGTACTCTTGCGGAGAAAAAAGAACGCGCGGAAATTGCGCGGGAGGGGAAGCGGAAGAAGCGACGCGCGCACGCGGAAGCCGCGGGCGGAGGGCGCTCGCACGGGTGGGGCGCAATGGATTCGGACATCGAGGCGCGCGTGGCGGCCGTGCTGCGAAAGCGCGAGGCTGAAATGGACGAGCGCATCCGCCGCATTGTCGAGGAGCGCTTTGCCGCCGAGGAGGAGTTTCCGCGGGGATCGAGGGCCATCACGGACTACTGGATGGACAAGACGACGAGCCACGGCATCAACCGGTGGGCTGGGGGGAAGTTGCTGTACTGGGGCGGTTGAATTGTCACGACTTACGTTGTTGTTGTTGTTGTTGTGCATCGTAACTCGCGGTGCTGTAAGCTGCGCATTTGTGCGTTGCGTGTGTGCGAGGCTGTGCTCAGTGTGCCCTGTGTGTGCGAGTGCCACTGCCGCTACCGTCCTCGTGCACGGCCGTGTATTCTAAACGGAGACACCGCAATGTGCAGCGCCTTTTTCAAGGACAAGACGCTGTTCGTGCGCGTGTTGTGGATCGTGATCTTCATTGCGGCGCTCGGCGTGTGCGGGTGGCTCGTGGGCGGCCTCATCCAGGACTATCTCAAATACGAACCCAACACGAAGGTCGACATCACGTGGAAGCCGTATGTCCCCTTCCCCGCCGTCACGATATGCAACGTGAACCCCGCGTCTAAGACGCAGATGGAGGCGGATGGCTACTCTGGCTTCGATGAGTACATCGACGACATTGTGCCTGACATTGAATTCGAGGATATGGTTCGAAAGTATGGCCAGAAGAGCGAAGATCTCCTCATTGACTGCGTATACGGCACGCGCGGTGGGCATTTTCTGTCTTCTGTGCGTGTACGTGTATGGTACTGTGCGTGTGTATGTTGTGTGTGCGTGCGCTTGTGTCCGTACATCGCGTGCGTGCGTGCATGCACGTGTATGAGTGCCTGTGCGCTGCCGGTGGTCAGAACGTGAAACTCATTGTGAGCCAACCGTGCGCAGGTTGCTCGGCGGACAACTTCACGTCGTTTTTCAGCCCTGCGTTTGGCCAGTGTCATACATTCAACAACGGTACGTGCATTCCCCGCACTGAGCGTCCCTCGCAATTTCACGCGCAAACCGCTCTTTTTCCCGCAACCACTTTTGGGACGTTGCAACTCCATGCTTGCCATGCCCATGTTCGCCTGCGTGCGATGAGAGAGAGTGTGTGTGTGTGTGTGTGCGAGTGTGTGTGTGCGTGTGTGTGTGTGTGTGTGTGCGTGCCTGTGTGTGTGTGCCTGTGTGTGTGCGTGCGTGCGTGCGTGCGCGTGTGTGCGTGTGTGTGCGTACGGTTCGATGGGGCCTGAGGTGGAAAGAGGAGCCGCTGACTCTACGTCGTTGTTGCCAACAGGCGAGTTGTTCCCGCAGCGCAACTCGATCTCGCCGGGGTACGACTACGGCCTGCAGCTTATTCTCGACGTGCAACAGTGGGACTACCTCCCTTCCACCGAGGCCGCGGGGGTCGTGGTGCGTGCTATCCCGAGGCCACTTGAGTGAATGCGTTTGTATACGTTTGGGGTGTGACGAAGAGAATTGTGGCGCCGGGGAAGTGCTTGCCCGAGTGCTCACGTCCCTTCAGCCCTTTCTTTCATTCCGCCGTGGCCTAACCCTTACCACCACCACCCACCCCCGCCAAAACCAGATCGACATACACTCGAAGGACAAGCAGCCCACGCCGCACATGACGGGCATCTACGTGCCGCCGGGCGTCCTCGGCCGAATCAGCATGCGCCAACAGACCATCCAGAACCTGAAGAAGCCGTACACGGACTGCCAGGACATCGAGCTGTCCGCGACGGGGAAGCGGTATTCCGTCGCACAGTGCATGGAGAACTGCAAGGACACGTTCATCCTCCAGAGATGCAACTGCGTCCCGGCCTTCAGCAGCGTCGCCGCGCCCGCGAATTCAACGTGCTCCATCAGGAACTACGACCAAACCGACTGCATCGACAGTGTGCACGACGATCTCGTCCAGCAGACGATCAAGTGCGAGTGCCCGAGGCCTTGCTACGACGAGGTCTTCGCGACGAGGTACTCGCAGCTGACGTACCCCTCTGACGCGGCGGCGGATCTCGTTCTGAAGGAATACAACGTCACGCGCCAAGAGTGGGCGTCGAATTGGCTCCGCGTGGAGATCTACTTTGACGAGCTCAATATCGAGCGTGAGTTTACTGCCTCCGATTCTCCGTCCTTGAGTGTCGGAGTGTTTTTTGTGCGCGTGTCTGTGTGTGTGAGGTTGTGTGCGTGTATGGTTGTGTGCGTGTGCGTGTGGGTGTACTGTTTGTGTGCATATTTGCGCGTTGGTGGGCGCGCGCGCGCGGCGTGTGTGTGTGTGTGTGTGTGTGTGTGTGCTTGAGTGCGCTGTGTCGCTTTCATGTCCTTCCCTCAATTGTTGGTCCGCACCGCAGAGATCTGGCAGCAGGACCCCAATTCGCCCCAAATTCTCATCGGTAACATCGGTAAGGGGAAATTCTGGTGCTATTTCTGTGCCTGTGTTGCGTGTGCAGCCCCGTTTCACGTATGCGTCTATGTGCGCGCGTGCGTGTGGCTCGGTGACTGCGTGCCGTAGGTGTCTGTGTGATTGCTTGATGGTCGGTGGCATTTCCCCGTGTCCGGAACACGTCCAACTGCTTATTTCGCTCCGATCGTGGTGCAGGTGGTAACCTCGGCCTCTTCCTCGGCATGAGCTGGATCAGCCTTTTCGAGGTGCGAAACGTCGATGGCCTGCTTACTGTCCGCTTGTTTTGTTTTGTTTTTTGCCTAAGCGCGTGTGTGTGCGTTCTGTCGATGCGCGCACTGCCGTCTTCAATTTCCGCAACTCAACGAGTGCGTGACGCAGTTTATCGAGTACGCCTTTTGGCTCGCGCGAGACCGCTACAGGCGGCGCCACAACAATAAGGTCGCCGGGGAGCCCCACGGAGAGACCATCCAGTTTGAGACTGTCGGCGAGGCACACGTGTGAAGCCGCAGTTGCGCGATACTCATGCGTCAGTTGCGTTAAGTCGGAGTGCTGCGTGCGCGTGCGTCAGCGTCAGCGTCATTCGAATTCACATATGCAAGTTGCCCTTCTCGATACTGTCTGCGTCCGTGCGGGTCGCATGAGAGCAACGTTACTGCACAGCATGTCATCCAAAGCAATGGCGATCGAGCTTAGCCCCATGCCTTCGCTCTGTGGCTAGTTTGGGCCCATTAGGCTGCCGATCATGTCACTCGCGCGTGGAACGGTTTCGTATGGAAGGCGGCTGCGCACTGAAACACAACTGCGGCTGCATTGCGACCCTCCCTCTTCCTCGGATTGAATACCGACAAGTGGGATCAGCTTAAATCGCAGGCGGCTATCAACGGCTCCACTGCATAACAGCGGAAACAGAGACAGTTCGTACTGGGCATGAACACCACCGCTTTACTCCCTCTCGGGGTCGTAGGCGCGCATCCACACGGCCTTCATCCACTGCACTGCGGCGTCCCGCACCGGACAGTGCACGGGGCACCAGCCCTCGTACTTGGACGTGTAGCCGGGCAGCTGCCGCGCAGCATTTGCGGCAAGCTTGGCGCGGTATTCGTCCCTCTGTCGCACGACTTCCGCCGCTTTGACCTGGATGGCGAAGGGAAGCGATAAGCGCCTGTTCAAGGACACCCAAGACTGAAATCGAATTTACGCACACAGGGCACTGTCAAGCACTAAGCACGTCGACACATAACACACACGCGCGCGCGGAAGACGCACAAACACACAAACAGAGACGCACGCACACGCGCACACGCACACGGCACGCACGCCGCAACAAAAACATACAAACACACGCACATGGAGGTCGCGCATTCCGACGACGCCCGTTTCCATCGCAAATCCAAGCAATTTCGCCAGTTCGTTTGCGCCGCGCGACCACCCGTCAATCTCCATCTGGCAGTCCCTCAGCGCCTTCTCCAATTGCTCCGCATGTGTCGTCTGCGCGCGCAGGGCGAGTGTAAGCACACAGTGTACAAGGGTTACTGGAAATTGTACTGTCAACGGTTGCCGTACGTAAACATTCACATGTGCACAACAACTAGTCCTGCGGGAGGACATCCGCGCCAAGCCCATACGTGCCTGAAGCTGCGAGGAGCTTCGCGACCGTTTGCTCTCTCCCTTGTGCGGAGGGTGGTCTGCCTCCAAGCGTCGCAAGCGTTCCTCCGCGGCCGCAGCGCGCTCTTCCGCCGCACGCGCGCGAGCGTCCGCCTCATCCCGCTGCATTTCTGCCCCGCGTAACCGCGCCTCCGCTTCCTGGAGAGCGAGCTCGAGCTGCTGCGACCGCGTCTCGCTCTGATGCGCGCGCATGCGCAACTTCGACGCGACGTCCGCCGCGCGCACGCCGTCTTCTCTCGCGAGTTCCTCGGTCTTTTGAAGTCGGTGCCTCAATGCCTGGCGACAAACGGTGCACCCGTAAGCGATATTTCTTCATACAAGGCGAGACTGCGTGCGCGTGTTCGAATGTGTTCTGTGTGTGGGTGGGGAAGAGTGGCTTCGGCAACCCACGTCGATCTCACTCGCAAGATCCCGCGCCGTCGCCTTGAGCTCGTCCACCGTCATTTCGTCAAGCACACTCGGACCAGAAGGCGGGGCCTCGGGACGCCGCCGGTGCGTGTCTTCGCCCTGCGACTGCGATTGCGCCACGTACGCCATTCAATGTCAGACAGTCGCGTGCACTATCGCTGGCACTGTTAGCGCTGATACACCGCTCCCACACGTCTGTCGCGAGCGCGCCCTCAACGACTAGATCCGGAAACAATAAGAGACTTCGCACGCAATGGAGTGTCGCCGACGCGAGTCTGCCACAAAGAAAGGGGTGTAAAACGTACCGCCGCGCGCTTCTTCCCGGTCGGAGGCAGGCCACCGCCGCCCTCGTCGTCCGCCGCTCGCATGGACCTTTCAAATCAAATACATCAATACCGCCCATACGCACACACGCAGCCCGAATGTAAAACAAAAGCCAGCACGCACACATGCAGTCCGAATGTAAACGAAGCCACGCACGCACGCATGCAGTCCCCATGTTCGCAGAGTTCAGAAAGCCGCAAACCGCACCTCTTCAAGAGCACCCGTGCACGCTCCTCGTGCCGCGCCCATGCCTCCGCGGGCGTCCCTGCCTTGGCCGCTCTCAGGTGCTCCAACTCAGCGCCCGTCAGCGCATCCCCAAGGCCACGTGCAGCCGCCATTTGCCGCGCCAGTAAGGAAGCAATCGCGTCCGCGTGCGTCGACGACGACGACGACGCGTGTGGTCTGTCGCCGTGTGCTCTCGTGTCCGTTTCGCTCGAGCTGCGACCTAATACCCTTGGCTGCGTCGCATGCTGCATCGGCTGTGTGGCGACGCTCACACCCTCTGTGGACGACGACCGCACGTGTCGCTGCATTGGGTTGTTGGCGGGGCCTCTCGCGGGCGCTGTGCTCGGCGTCGCGCTGTCCGGGATGGCAATGTCCTCACTGGAGAACGACACGCGCGGCGTGTGCGGCGCCCTCTGAAGGGACGCCATGCGTCGAAAGTTCTGAACACTATCGCGTACTTCAACGACTCAGAGCGCAAGGCCACGAAGGACGCCGGCACGATCTCGGGCCTCTATCGCAGTGCGTGCGACGGCTCCCCCGCTGCGCAGCGAACGCGAACCAACAGTGGCTGTTATGTGCCGGTGTAATAGGCGAGAATGCGACGAAGAGTGACTTACCCGGACAACTATCAATAGTAAATACGGGCTGCTTTGCCCTTATAAAGCTATTGTCGCTGTGTCCGTTTCCATGTTTACAATTAAAAGGAGCTATCACTAACCCTAACCCTACGTTTACATTATAACGCAGCAGAAAAGTACAACGACAGCGTCGTTGGCCACCGCTAGCGCACTCACAAACTACGAACGCGTCACCGCTGCACTCACGCACTATTGGCCCCCTGCGTGTGTGCGCTGTATTCTGGAGGGGCTCTTGTACTCCCGTCCCAATTGCGCCGAAGCACCGGAAAATATCATCGTAAAGGCATTTTGGTGGGACGAATCGTCTGTCGCCGTGCGGGATGGATTAGGGAAGGGACATTTCGTTCACGCACGGGACTGCGCACTTGGCTCTAGCGTCCGCGTTGGAGAGGGCGGAGGGCACTCGCGGCCCTCCCTTACGCCCACAGCGGCATGGCGGCGACCGAGGGGCGTGGCGAAGGGGACAAGTCGCACAATCTGGACCGCATCATGCAGCACTTTCTCAACAAGGTGCGCAGTCGGTTGGGTGTGGCCGTTTGTGGCCGCGCAATTGCGAGTGTGAGCTTGCGTTGCGTGGCTGTTGCATCCCTTTCACGTCGCGTGGGGTGCTGTGGACGCGGTCGTTCTGACGGCACACACACTCTGCAGGTGGCGCAGATTGTCGTCCAGTCGCGGCAAACGTCGCAGGGCGAGAAGTCCCAAAAGCCAAACACATGGGTGCGTTTCGCAGCTGTGGCGCAGTTAGGGCTTTTGCTGTCAACGCTGTGGGACGTGTTGATGGAGCATATGGAAGTCTTCTTCGTGCCTAGCACGCACCTCTGACCACCAACCTCCGCCTCGTGACCCCTTGCGTTGCGCAGTTCAACCTTGAAATGCCGGATCTCGAGAGGGTCAAGGACGACGTTCGCGCGTGGCGTGCGGACATTACTCGCCCGATGAACATTGAGATTGCGTTGGACTTGTCGCAGCTGGGCAGCAGTAGGGTGAGGAAGGCCATTTGGCAATCGCCGAGAGATGTGCTGTGTGCGGCGTTCTGTGTCTATGCGTTGCGTGTGCCTGCTCCTTTGTGCCTGCTTGTGGGTGGGGTGTGTGTGTGTGTGCATGTGTGTGTGTGTGCGTGCGTGTGTGTGTGTGCATGTGTGTGTGTGCGCGCGCATACGGGTGTGCGTCTGTCTGTCTGTGATATTGTACGTTCATGGCATTGAATCTACTTGCAAATGCGCGTGTGTGTGTGGCTGGCTGACGTCCGAGTCGTCGCAGGTCATCGTTCTGAACGACAACCGCACTGTGTTTGCGGGGGATGCGCACTCTGGCGGACAGAAGCACATTGTGATTGAGCAGTGGCACCTCTCACTCGACCCAACGCAAGGGTGCGTTGCGTCTCGCCGGCACACGTGGCCGTGCCTTTTGGTGTTGAATGGGGCGTGCTTCCCTCCTCTTTGTTTGCTGTACCATACGTCTCACTCTATTCTGCAAAATTGCTTCGCCCCTCAGAGTGTCCAAATTCCTCGAGCCCGTGGTCGTATACAAGCGCCTCATCATTCTCACGCGTTCGGTGTACGCCTACGTGCGCATGCTCCCGGGGTATCGCCTCTACCGAAAGTGCCGCACGGCGAGCATGGCCCCCCTTCGGCTCGTGTACAGAATAACGTCGTCGCCCCTCAGCACCCAGAGCCTGTCGGACGGTGCGTTGTGCACGCACGCGGGTTGTTTCTCGCATCTCTTCCTTTCTGTCGTGGCCTTGACGTCTTTCAGTGTCATGTACCCTGCCGCATGGGGTCGAGAGGTTAAGCCTGCGCTTCACGTGATGCTTGCACACAGGCGCCATTGGGAGCATGGGGCTTGGGACCATCGACACGCCGCGCGGACGAATTGGCCTCTCGGTGGTGTATCGGCAGGGTGTGGACGTGCGGATCGCAGAGGCGGACCATCTATTGAGTTCGCGGCTCGTCGAGGACTATTTCGACTCCCCCTCGGACAGTCGCGCCGAGTTTGGCGCGGCACCCGTCCTGCAGCAGCAGCCTCTGTCGCTGGGAAAGAGGGACGCGCACATTGCGACAGGTGTGGCACTTGCGTGCATGTGTCTGTTTGCTGTCGCCTCTTGAGCTCGCACGGTATGGTTAGTGCGTCAGTCATCACTGATTCCCATCGATGCAGCCGCAGACGACCGTGCGGCGACCGAACGGCGATATCCGTCGCAGACAATGGCCGCACAGCCGACGCACGCGCCACCCGCACAAACAGCACCGTTTCCCGCGCGCGCCGAATTTCCATACGCAGCAGCTGGTCCTCTTGGCTCTTTTGGCGCGCGGCTGGGCACGAGCCCACACGACAGTGCCGAGTACGTGTCCCTCACTCGCGAACAGGCGCGGCCGACAGTCGCGACGGCGTCCCACGCTCCCGCAGTGGATGGGGGTCGCAGTCCGTTGGAGGCAGTGTCGCGCGCGCCTGTTGAAAGCAAGCGGCCGGTGGAAGGGCCTTTTGGGGACTTGTCAAGGATACCTGCGATGTACGCCGCCGCCGCAACGGGAGCGCCGTCCGCGCCCATCGCGGCACCCGTCTCCGCGCCGTTTGGCGGGGAAGAGGAAGCCCACCGGCCCACCGTCGCGAGGTCGTTCAGCCGCCCCATTGGGATTCCGACGAGCAGCGTGTCGCCGGCGCGTGGCGCGGAGCACTCGTCATCGCACGGCCTCTACGCCGACGATCCGCGTTACTTGGGCACGTCCGCTGGCGGCGCGGTGGGCAGCTATGGCGGCGGCGCTTACATTCCGCCGTCGCCGGCCACGAGCAGTTTTGGGGGCGCGTCGTCCCTTCCGAGCGCGCTTGCGGCCAAACTCATGTCGACGAGCGCCACCCCTCCGTTCTTCCTTCCGGCCATGGACTATGGGTCGACACCTCCGCGTTCCGGCGTGTTTGCGCAGCCCGTACACCAAGGTTCGGCGGTGTCTGTTCCCGTCCGCACCGTCGAAGGCTTTGGGATTCCCGCGACCGCCGCGGAGCCCGCGCACACGACGAGCCAGTTGACGGGGAGTGGGCTTGGGTCTGCGTCCGCTGGAACTGTGCCCGCGCACGCGGTGTCGGCGCCCACGCACAGCCCCATCTCCGACAGCAATTTCATGACGCGCTATCTTGGGGGAACGGCCTCGGGTTCGCCGGGCAGCACTCCGATGGCCTCTACGCAGCGGCGTGCGTCGCTTCCACGCACCGACGGGGTGCGTCCGCCGAACGTGACGCCGTTCAAGAATATGGGCGGGTCGACGAGCACATCCAGCCTTCACGGCGAGAGCAATCTGACGTCGCGCACCCCGAGCGTGCAGTCGCTGGCATCTGCCACCCAGTCTCCAATGGTGCAGCACCGGGTGCCGCATGCGCCCGCGCCTGCGTCGGGTGCCGCTGCCGGACACGGATTTTCGCTCCTGTCGCGGCAATACGCTGCTGGCGGCGAGTCATTTGGCAGCGCTGGCAATCTGCCGAAGGCGATGGCGGGTGTCGGCGCGCCGCAGCGCAAGAACGAGGCGCCGGTGCGTTGTGGCGCCTTGTTTTTTTTTTTTGTTTTTTTTTGTTTTTTATTGAGTGCATGCATATGGATTGTCGTCTGACGCCTCTTTTTTCCTTCCTTTTTTCCCGTTGTACAAAGGGTTTGAATGTTGGGCTCGGTTCGACTTCGCCGGTGGACGACGACATTGCCGCGTTCATTGCGAGTTGTCAGAATGCGCCGCAGCTCACACCCTTCCAGTCGATGGGAGGGCGTGCGCCGTTCGCTGCTCCGTCGGCTCCACAAGCGCAAGCCGCGTACCCGCAGCCAGTGAGGCCGACCACCGTCGGTTTCTCTGGGCTCTATGACGTGGCTGCATCGACGGCCGGCGCTGCGTCATCGGTGAGTATTCTAATCTTGCCGTTTCAGTGTTATGCAGTTGCGTATTCTAATCTTGCCGTTTCAGTGGTTTGCAGTTGCGTGTTCGCTCACTGTGCGTCCTCTGCCACCCGCAGCAGTCCATGCTGGACTCTGAACTCGGACGCTTCCGCCAGGCGCGGAACGAGTTTGACCTCCTCACGCGCGAAGTGAACGACAGCATGGCTTTCTCGCACGGGCCACTCGACCCCACGCGGCAGTCGTCGACCTTCCGCTAAATTAAAGTGGATATTGGCACGCTACCTGTCTCCATGCTGTTGGACGGGTTGCACGGGTGTATGGACTGTTCCGTCGTTGATGAATCGGCAGGTTGAGTGAAGTGCCGATGTGTCTCGGCTTGTTGGGTTCTTCGAAACACATGGCAGTGATATTGTGATCATCGTAGAGGGAAGAAAAGAAGAAAGAAGAAGAAGAAGAAAACGGTGTCGAGTGTTTAGGGTACTTCCCTCGCCGGAATTACCCTAGTGCTGAGTACGTACGCTCAGTACGCGCCCGCACGACAATTGACACTGCCGACAAAACGAGGCACAAAAAAGCACTCCGTGCGCCGCCCGAGAATTTCTGTGCCTCTGTGCTTTGCAACATGAAGTCGATGGCACTCTGTCTGGTTTCATGCGCTTTATCCTCTTCTACATAAAGTTGATGGCCTGCGGGTCTCTGTTGTTGGCGGCGGCAAGAAACTTGAGCACGTCCTTCTTCGTGAGCAACCCGGTCAACTTTCCCTCGCCTGTGACGAGAGCATACCTGCAGCGAAGAACGAGCGGGATGAGGCACACTAAAGCGACGAGGCAACTAATTCAGAAGACCGCACGGCACCCCGCCGCATGCCCGAGAGAGGCACCTGTCCAGCAGACCAACACACCTGAGCCCGAGTCGTCGGAAGAGGTCGACGACGAAGGACATGGGGCTGTCTTCCGTAATCTGAATGGGGCTCTGCGACACGACGAAGCTCAGTCACCTAGGGCCACACGGTGTTCGGCGGCAAACAGATACACACAATGCCCACGCGATAATTTTTGCCATCCATCGCAATCCTCCAAACATCACCAAAACCCACCGGATCGAGACAGTGCCCCAGGTGCACAACCGGCGGACCGCCCTCGGACTCGCGCGCCTCAGCGAACGTGCACTCCGTCGAACCGGACACGTCCAAGTTGGCACGAGCGCGCTCTAAAACACGAGAGGGAAGAGGACGGGTCAGGCATGTCGCTTCTAATAACGCATGTACACTCATGCATGCACTGACGACCGCACAATGCAAAGCAAGCGCACGCACCAAGCGCGAGCCGGAGCTCCCTCCGTCCGACGAATCCAACGACGACAATTTCTTCGGGCGAAGTAACAACAGGAAACCCGTTGAAGTCGACCTGTTCGAGAGTCGCCTCTGTAGACACACACGCGTGAGATGAGGCAATGGTTCCAACTAACCAGAGAACCAACACACTCATAGGGACGCAAAACAGAATCAATGCGCCAAGACAAGAACCCACCGAGGCCCTCGAGGGTGTTTCCCGACTCGTAGAGCAGGCAGAGGTTGCGCACAGTCCCCACTTCCTTCAGCACGTCTGCAACGAGCGTGTTGGCGCCAAACGACTCCTTGTTGCTGAGGAAGGGATAGCCGTTCATGCGGATGATGCGGTCGTTTCTGTCGAGAGATCAGCGCGCGCGCGCAAGAGTTAAGGCGAACAAGGGCAACACTAGCATGGGCTCAGTTCATAGGGGTTGAACCCATGTAACACTTGCGTGACAGCGACGGCATTCTCACAACGACACACAGGGCACGGCTGTTGACCCACTCCCCACGATCAAAAACGACAGCACACCGAGACGCGGGCGGATACATTCCCTCGCGCCCAAATGCGTCGCCGACCCATTTGCTCGCGAGCACGGTGAGCATCACCGGCAGCACGTATGTGAGACCACCCGTCAGCTCAAAGATGATGACGACGAGCGACACTGCACGACACACCAATGCGGGTCACAAACGATCGATTAGCACGAACGCGCCAACAGACATTCTTGCCAGACGCCACTCGCACATACAGTTCCAAGGCAGAGACAAACAAACACGAACAAAAGTACAGGCGTCCTACGCATCCACGCACCGGTCATCCGCGTGACGCCGCCCATCATCGCCGCAGCCCCAATCATGGCGTAGAGGCCGGGTGTGATGCAGCCCTCCATCGTGTTGCACGCGTGCCGCACGACGTCGGAACTCGCGTTGTCGCTGCGTGTGCGACGAACATAGACGTGAGCACACACAAGGGAATGGAACAACTGGAGTGCAGACAAGATCGCACAAAGAGGTGCAGGCCATACGAGCAAGACCAGGTTCTAATGTAGACAGATTGCACACAAAAGGAAAAGGCTAAACTCACAGCACAATCTGCTGCACGCCAATGCCGACGACGCGTCCGACGCACGCGCCGATGGCCATCGACGGGACGAAAATGCCCGCGGGGACCTGCGACAGAAAAACGAGGAAGGGAAATTGGGTGTGACGCTTATTACACAGGGACAAGGAACGGGGATTGGGTGTGAGACACACTCATACGGACCGGAAAGTGCTGGAAGACAATGGGAAAAAAATGCCATTATGTCTACGAATAACTGCCGAACAGGGGCTCGCGAGGCACGCCGAGTGACAGAACGCCAACGCACCGACATGCCGAAGGTGAACACGGTGATGGCGATCTTGAAGAGGGCGACGAGGAGGAGCAGCCACACGACCTTGGGCCCTTGCGTGCTGCACGGAGAGAGAAGCGCGCATGTCATTGACTAGGGGGGAAATCGCGAGTATCAAACGCGGAATGAGAAAACACAAACACACATACACCCACAACAGAGACAGACAGTCCACGCACCAGAGGTCGGAAGTGTCGCCGTGCTGGCACTCGCTGAAGAGGTCTTTGATCAGCTCGGACGTGCTTCCCCTGAGGAAAAACGAAAGCGCAAGTTGGGAATTACAGCGTAAAAGGGAAAGGAAGTTTTCCAAACGAACGCAAGGCCAGCAAGGGATTCTAATGGCACCCGCAGAGAACAAGTACGCGCATCTCCTCCAAAGAAAAGGCTGAACTAGGAATACAATTGCGACCAAGAAGCGACAGGAGAGAGACCCAAACGCTGCGCCCACGCACCGCTGGTACGGGTTGAGATAGTTGATGAGGGCGGTGAGGAGGGCGACGGCCGCGACTTCCACAATGGGGTACTTGCGAAGGTGGGCGTTCGACCGACGGAACATCGACCAGCGAATGTTCCAGTGGATAATCGCCGACCCGACAAGTCCCTGAATTGGAAGAGGCGTGTGAGGGCAACGGACATGCAATGTCAAGGCCGTCAGACTCGCGAGTAATGCAGCATAAAGGCGAAGATGCATGCAAAAAACAGGGCTATGACACATGAAGCCAATAGCGTGGAATCGATCGCAGCGCAACAAACGCCCCACCCCAAACACTCCGAGGGCAATGAAGGGGAGCAGCTCAAAATAGTGCCACGGCCGGTCGTAGTCGACGTGGTAGAGCACAAGGCGCCCCGTTCGCAGCGGATTCAAGTACTGTAGCGAATACCCGTCAGCGGTATATAAGATGCGCGCTCTCACATTACGATTGCTCTAGCAGCATACGCGCGCCGCAACAAAGAAAGGGGCTCCGCGCGGGAGAAGGGGGAGGGGGGGGGGACGGCGAGTGCGAGCAACAGCACGCGCAAAATGAGAGGAGAACGCGACTGCGCACCTGCAGTGTCGCTGCCGCCGTGAGGGCACAGAAGAAGGATCGCCACATGGTCTTGAATGGAAAGTAATAGCTGACCTCCTACGAATCAATCGAGGCAAGGCGAGTGTCAACAGAGCACTCCATCAACGCATTCTCTTAGGACTGAAGACCACAGATGGGTGAGTGGGCACGTCTACGCACCTCGAGTGAGAAGAGGACGCCACCGACGGGCGCGCCGAAAGCGACCGTGATGCCAGCAGCAGCCGCCGCCGAAAGAATCTCGCGGCGCTTTGCTGCGCATCGAAGAAATGGGGGCGAGAATTTAGCCAACAGACGCGCACACAAGCGCAGAACAAATAGAGACTGTCAAGTAACACATCCACACGCAATGAGAGTCGGCATCGCACCCCACCTTCGTTGAAGCGGTATTTCCGGAAGATTCTCGACACGACATTTCCCCAGCAGGCAACGACGTGCACGAGAGGGCCTTCTTTGCCGATGCTCAGTCCCGACGCAGTAGAGAGCACCTATGGTTTGAGACGAAGGGTTACACGGGAAGTGTCAGGCAGGCAAGCGTTGCCCAACGCGAGAAAGAATAATGACCCTACACACACAGGCACATGCCCCTCACGTCCAAGTTCAAAACAAACCACTTACGAAGAGAATTCCAGCCACGCAACAGAACACGAAGAACACAATCGTCCTCACGCTCAAAGCGGCAACGACGGCCACGTCCGGACACAGACGCGCCTCGCAGACGCCCCCACCCACCACACCCATGCCCTTCACTATCATTGTCCAGAGGCCGAGGTACCGCCGAATCACAAAGCCGCCGAGAATCGTCTTGATCTCAGGGATGCCACTGCCCGCCGCATACGGCGCAAACGCACGCACGAGCGTCGCCGACAGAAACGCAAACGTCACCTGAACAACACGCAATCGAGTGAGCCGACGTTGCGTTGCGCACACGATGAGACAGCTACCAGCGTGCGCGTGAATAACACCGGCACCCAGTCCACGTTGCGACACTGGGAACAGGATTGCTTGAACTGCGTACGCACGTGCAAGACAAGCGGAGACGCACCGAAAAGAGAATGTAGAAGAAGTAGTTGGTCACATAGGTGCTCGCCGAGCCCGGCGCCGACAGCATCTCGGCCCATGTCTTAAAGTAATGGCACTGTTGCGCACCTGCACAGACAAGAAGGAGGTCAGGAACACGCTCCACACTCACTCAACAACATGGGCCACTGACGCACTCGCACGCATGCACGCACGCACCCGTGTCTGCCGTCCAGCAGCAGAAGTCGCGGTTGAGCCAAAAGGCGCCCGTGCACGCGCCGAGCTTAATATCGCTCAGCCACAGGGTGCTGATCGTGATGAACGCGGCAAGGAAGGCACCGCCGACGCCTGTGACCACACGAAGCAAGTCAACACACGCACTGCCACCACTCACACACACACAGGGGGATCAGATTATAAAAAGTTGGAAAGATGTACGACTGGCGAACACAGACAAAGGTGGTCGTTCGCGTGCGATGTTTCCGTTCGAAGCTACTCGGTCCTCAACCACTTTCTGCATCGCAAGTCCAAACACACACGCAGGGCAAAACGCACCTACGACGAAGACGATCACCCATCCCTCGGCGGCATCCCACGCCTTGCGCACCCAGCCGTACTTCGATTGGCTCTGTTGGCGCACGTGGACATTCAACAAAGTGCAACCGAAGTCAAGAGGAATCCAAAAAAGTTAACGTATTTCATAGCTAAAGGGCTGTACAAACCAGAGAAAGACACATACCCATTCGCGCTCGAGATTTCTCCTACGCATGCGTTCGCGCGCACCGTCGCGAACCCAGTCTGCAGCGCGACAAAGGCGTTGTTACGAACAAGGAACCGCCGAGCAGTATAAGTTACTGCCGACGCACCTATCGTCGTGAAGTCAGCATAGCGATCCTTGCGGTCGTCGCGGGTCTCTTCCGCCTCGCCATCGTCTGTGGTTGCGGTGATGGTCCGCTTTCGCAGATATTGCCCATATGTAGGCGTCACGCCGGTGTCGGCAGTCGCCAGTCGCTCTGTTTCACTCGCATGTCAAATCCCACACCCACAGTAACAACGCCATGCACACAGCAAGGGTCTCGCGGCATGAACGTACCCGCAACATCGCTCGCATCAATGAATGGGGCGGAGGAAGGCCCGGACAGCGACTGCATCGCCACAGGGAATCGGAAAAGCTCAGTCGCACGGCGGCCACACGCGAATCAATTCAGCCGCAGTGCAATCGGAGTCCAGACACTCACCGACCCCGCAACTGTACCAGTCGACGCCTTCGGAGGGCGCGTGTTGGCGACGACGACCTCGATCTCGTCGGGTCGCGCGTCGGAACGCACAGTCGCCATCGCAAAAGTGCAAGACCCCTCAGAGGGGCGCCGTGTCACAACATGTGCCCCTGCGGTCTGATCATGAGTTGAATGGAAGAAAGCGCCCACCACACGTGCCCTTCCTCCGTTTCAAAGTACAAAGACGAACGCGAAACGCACACAGCAAAAACACTCGAACAGATTTGAGTTCGGAACTGTTGGCCCTTTTGTGCCGTGTCACCTTCACGTGACGTCACGCGACTCCCTCTTAATTTCCTAAAATAGCATGTGCGTCCTCACGTGACTTCCTCTATGAAGCTTTATATGGAATAATAGATTCTCAATTAGACAGATTTAGAAATAGCGGTCTGTGGGCACTCCCTTTGTCCCGCACATTTATTTGAGGATAACCCCTTATTTCGAATTAAATTGCAGGCATTTCAAATTAAATCTTCCTTCAACCCAATCACCCAATAGTGCCGATGTGGCCGCTCAGTCGCATGTGCGCGCAAATTGTGCCGCAAAAGTGCATCGCCAATCAATTCACTCGTGGCGCCTTTTTCCTGTCGCTTCACGACGACACACGCACATTTACGGAGTGTGCTGACGAGAATTCGACGGACTCTTTGGAAGGGTTTGCTTCGCTCCTGCGCGACACCGACGCTCTCGTGCGGCGGCTCCACTTGATTGACGTGACATCACATACGTTGTGACGAGTGCGTCACGAGCAGTGACCATGGAGTCGTTCGTGGACTTCAACGACGGCTCTCAGCAGCACCACCACGCCCCCCAACAAGACTTTGGTTTCTATAACACGGACTATGGGGCATCCGTCCCCGCGGCGGCCCCGCCATCGTTTTACAGTCCACCGGGTGGCTATGCAGCACCGGCAGCTTACGCTGCACCGCCGCAGACGTTCGCGCCTCCCGCACAGCCCGGGTATGGCGCCCCCGCGTACGAGAACGGGGGCGGTTTCATGAAGACGAACTTCGGCTCGGATGCGTCAGGCACGCTGGAGAGCTCGGGGAAGGGATCGTACACGTCGGGCTCTGGGTACGAGGACGAGCCGCCCATTCTCGAGGAGCTGGGCATCAACTTTGACCACATAATGCAAAAGGTACTGTTTCTGAGGGATGAATGATGCGTGGAGTTGTCCTTGTAACAGTGTCGACCACGCTTTAGTTGGCGTACTTATTTTGAAATGCGCCGACGACGCAGACGATGTCTGTGCTACACCCGTTCAAGGCGACCGAGCATGGCATCATGGACGACACGGATCTTGCCGGCCCTCTCCTCTTCTGCCTGATGTTTGGCGCTTTCCTCCTCGTGGTGCGTGGGTCCTTGCATGCCTTTGTCACGACTCGCCAACCCCCTGTTTGGTTGTTGTGTGACGTGTGTGAGCGCTCACATGAGCCCATCAGCCTCCATGCACTCTTGCAATCTCTGCTCTCTCACACATGCGGCACTCATTACAACTGTCCTGCCCGCGTCGCGCAGACTGGAAAGGTCCATTTCGGTTACATCTACGGCATCGGAGTGCTCGGCTGCCTCGCCATGTACTCGATCCTCAACCTCATGAGCGAACGCGGCGTTTCTATCGGCGTCACCGTCAGCGTCCTCGGCTACTGCCTTCTCCCAATGGTCCTCCTCTCTGTCGTCGGCATCCTCCTCTCTTTGCAGTGGGTGCATGCGGGCGCACTTATGTGTTGTCTACTTCGTTCGTGTGTCGGGTGCGAAAAGGCCTCAGTTTTGCTGCACGTGTCATGTACTTATGTGTTGTGTATTGGTGTGTCGTGTGCGAAAGGCTTCAGTGTTGCTGCCGTGTCACTTGTGTGTTGTCTACGTTGGTGTGTCGTGTGCGAAAGGCTTTAGTTTTGCTGCTGTTAGCTGTCACTTCGTATTGCCTGTGCCGAGCACTGTTGACTCACTCTGTCCATCTGTGTGCTGCAGCGGCCTTGTGGGTCTCGTGCTGACATCGACGAGCATTGTATGGTGCACGCACTCTGCCGCCAAGATGTTCGTGACGGTGCTCGACATGCACCACCAAATGTTGCTGGTTGCCTACCCGTGCCTTCTCGTGTATGGCGTCTTTGCCCTGCTCACCGTGTTCTGAGGCGTGGGAGGCTGAATTGCAGCGCGCGTGTGCGGTTTTTGCGTGCTGGCGGCGCGTGTGCGCGTGTCTATCGTTTCCCTTCTTTCCCGTTTTTTCTTTTTTTGAATTTTGTCTGCGGCTCTCTCCACGCGCTCCCAGGATGGATTCGGCGTTGGGGTAATATGAAAAACTTGGACACATTCAAAGCGCTGTTCAGCAATGTAATAGTTTGTTGCCACACGCACGCAAAACCTCAGACACACGCACAAAACGCCGCGCGACGCACACGCTCACCCACGCGCATCCAAACAACACACGCGCGCGAATCGAAGGGCGATTAGTGGGGGATAATCAGGAGATTGGCAGGGATGAGGTCGTACATGATCGAAAACTTGACGAAGCGCGCGCACAGAGACGACTCATTCTGCGACGACACCAGTGCGATGGTTGTTGTGTTAGAGCGAGACAAGTGAACATGTGCCACAGCGCACACACGGCACACACACACACACACACACACACACACACACACACGCACACACACACACACACACAGAGCCAGGAACGAGACGCACCTCAAACTGGTCGTAAATCTCCCGGTGGTGAAAGTAGGCGTGCGCAAAGATGCGATACACGCGGCGCGCAATCGACTGGAAGTGCTTCGCGGACGCAGGCGGAATGGTGACCCTAAAGAGGCGACGCATTGATTAAAACCCATCACAGAACGAGAGCAAAAGCATTTCAAGTTGCTCCGATGGCATCCCCTCCTACAACGGAATGTATACCCTCAGGAGGACGGTCGATGGGCGCACACGTCGTCCCTCACACGGAAACGCAGACACAACAAACTTTCGCGTCCCCAAATATATCATGCACAACCACCGCAACGCACCTGCTTGGAAAGTACTTGTTGCTGTTCAGCAGCGCCGAAGTGCCGTCGAGTGTATGCACGGCGTAGTCAATGGCGCTGCACTGTGCGCCCCAAAAGAAAACCGGCGTCAACGCACAGACAAAGCCATTCGACAAGATAATGAACACGACTGAGGTTCAAACACAGCGCAGGCATGCAGTCAAAGTCGATTAGCCGCCAATTCGCGACAGTGCAGGCAATGTTGACAAAAGGGACATGCACCCAAAAACAGCCAATTCGCTGCAATTCGCGACAGGTGCATGAAATGTTACAGCTGCGCCAGCGACGCCCACCTCCTGCGGCTGCTTGTGGGCGGCGCAGAGATAGAGCCAGTCGTCCGTGGCCTTCATCTGCGGGCACGAGGCAGCCGTGCACACGTCTTGGAGGCTCACAATAAGCTGGTTGAGCTCAAAGCAAAATTGCCTGGATATGAAGAAGGGAAGAGGCGAAAACATCATCGCTACGAACAAATGCATAGATACTCGACACGCCACAACTGTGCCGCGCATACATGAGCGAGAAGAAGCGGCAACGAGACTCCACACACACTTGCAGCACAGGGGCGATGCATCCCACACGCTTGGGCGATTGCTGCATGGAAAATACCTTAGGTGCTCGTATTGCCACAAGTCGGCGTCCTGTCCCTCAGGAAGCTCAAGGATCGCGCCGAGGTTCTTTCGGTCGCGCTTAATCGTCTGGCGAATGTACTGTTGCAACGCAAGCACCGTGTCCATATCCGACAGTTCCACGTCCGGCCAGTCGTCGAGATGCTGCGCACACCGCACAGGAACAATCAGGCACTCTATTCAACCAACTATTTACTTGCCTTTCACACAGCACATTTCTTATTGTCTCTGACCTCGCATAACACAGTACAGCAGTCGAGTGAGGATGACACGAGCGACACTCACGTCTGATTTTGTTCCCGAGCGGTTCCGCCGCGGGAGGGTCGCTGCCTTGGCCATCTTTTCAAGGGCACTGTGCCCCTCTACGAATGCGTTGGAGTATAATAACAACAGCAAAAGACTTCGAAGAGCCAACTCAAGGTTTCAAAGCTCAACGAAGTGTTGTGTTGTGTGTTGTGCGTGGGATTGGAAATTTCGTCACGATGACGCCAACAGACGCCGTAAAAATTTAAGAATATTACGATACGACGTAAAATTATCGCGCCAAAGTTTTGAATTTCCGGCAACCTCTAACGACACACATCACTTTGGGCGAGTTCAAACTTTTTTCAAAGCACTTTCCACGAGTACACACACCTCGATGGACTAACAGGCGCAAACAACGCAGTGCTGTGGTACGGCATCATGAGCCAACCGAGGCCGCGGGGCGACCCTGGCGGCGCCGGTCCCTCGTCGTCACTCGCGGAGGAAAATGCGACGCTAATGCAGGCGCTTGAGGACGCCGAGTACGAGAATGTGCGGCTGCGGGAGCTCGTGGACGACTTGCGCCGGGGTGCGCCCGAGATTAGCTCCATTGTGGATGCGCTGATGTACGAAGAGAGGAATATCCGCACAGCGATATGTGAACGCTTGCGTGCGATTCATGTGAATGGCGATCTTTGAGGGGATCACTTCGGCATAGTATGCATAGTGACAGATTGGCACTTGTAATATTAATATCTGTCCGTCGCCTCGTGCTCTCGTCGTGCGTGACTTTGCCTTGACTTGACTGAGTGCCCCCCACGTGCCGCCGAGGACAAGAACCGCGAGGTGCTTGCCATTCTGCAGGAGCGCGACGGACGCATTGCACGGCTCGAGGAAGAGATCCGCTCCCGAGACGACTTGCTCGTGGAGGCGTCGGAGAAGTTGGCGCTTGCGGGGACAAAGATTGACGAGCTGCGCACTCGCAACGAGGTGAGTTAGGATGTCGTCAAGTGGCCGTGAATAGTCGTGCCTCTGACGCACTATTTGCTAATAACTGCTTGTGCTGCGATGGCTTCAGAATCTCGCCCAGGCACTGCTAGATGCCGAGCGGGCACACGCACAGGTCGAGGCTACTCTGAAAGAGCGCGTGCGCGAGTGCGAAGCGGCCGTGGAAGAGTTCTCGTCGTCGAACGAGGGCATCGCAGGCCAGTTTGAGCGGCTGAGAGAGGAGACGGAGCGCGCCAAGACGGTCGCCCGCGATGCCGAAAACAGGCACGTGACAATGAGGCGCTGTTTCTCGCGATGAGACGGGATGGGCTCTCAGAGGGTGCTGTTGGACTTGTTCTGTCGCTGAATGCGCTCGTTTGTGACTCATTATCCATCTCAATGCGGTCTCGCAGGGCGCGTGCGATGGAAGTTGCGGCCGAGACGGCCCGTGCGCAGCTGGACCTCGCTATACGTCGGGGCGAGGAGATGGCACGCGAGCTTGCGTCTGCGCGCACCGAGAGGGAGCAACTGCAGGGCATCGTGTCTGGCAACGAGGACGTGCACGCGCAGCTCGTGCAAATGGCCACGCACGCACAGCAGCTCGAGGTTCTCTTGCGCTCGCGCGAAGTCGAGAACGAGTCCCTCCTGGCGCGGTGCGAATCGGCAACGGCAGAGGCGGCTGCCCACGCGAGGCGCGCGGACGAAGCGTCGTCCATGCTAGCCAAGTCCGAAGAGGCGTGCGCGACCGTTCGCGCGGAACTGCACGCGGCGCGGGACGAGGCGGCGAGGCTCGGAGACGCTATTGTGGAGCGTGACCGTCGCGCCCGCATTGCAGCAGAGCGGCCCCGTTTCGACAAGTGCGTGGGCGTTACACCTTCCGACATTGCGTCGGAGCGGGAGGCGTGGGAGTTCGGGGAGGAAGTGCGCGGACTCGTAGGGCGCGCTGCCGCCGAGGGCGTCTCTCGCAAGGGGGCGCATGGCGACGTCGATGGCACACACGCCGAGCACAAGACGTCGACGCGGTCCCGCCTGCTGGCGCTGCAGGCAGAGGTGTCCGCGTGCCGAACGCGCGCGCTAGAGTGCGAAATTGCGCGAGGGAGAGACGCGGACGCGAGTCTGGAGCGGGAGAGGGTGCTTGCCGTGCGCTATACGGAGCAGCTGCGCACGGCCGAACTGCGCGCGGTAGCGGCGGACGACCGCGCAGACGATGTGGAGGGTCGCCTAGCTCAGCAGGCGCGCGCTCATCGCGACGAGGCTGCGACTCTGTCGGCTTCGGTGGCACGGCTCGAAGCACAGCTTTCTGAGAGTGTGCGCGCGTTGGAGAGCGAGGTGCGGCGGCGAGAGGCGGCCGAGGAGGCGATGGCAAAAGCGCAGTCGGACGTCGATGCCGAAAGGCTCGGTCGGGCGACCGCAACGAGCGTGCACGAGGACGCGCGCGCGGGCATGGATGACGACGAGACGGTTGAAGCGATGCGACAGCGAGTGCGTGCGGCGGTGGCTCAGATTGCAAGCGCAGAGGGAATGGCGGCCGAAGCACTGAGGGCGGCGGAGTCTGAGCGGGCACGTGCCCTCCGCCTTGAAGCCGTCGCATCGGACGGCGAAAGGCGCGTCACGGAAATGGCGTCGGAGGTCGAGCGGCTCCGCGAGGAGTCCACTGCAGCGGCACGGGAGCTTGCGGCGGCGAAGCACGCGCTGGAACAGGCGGAATCGAGGGAGAAGGACGCCGTGGTGAAGGGGGAGGCGCTCGAGATGTCCGAGCGCACGATGCGCGGAGAGATAGCGCAGCTGCGGGAGGCGCTGGTCGCGGAGGGTGCCGAGCACGCCCGAAATGTGGCATCGGAGCGCGAAACGTTGCTTGCCTCCGCGCGCGCACTGCAGAGGTGGGCTTTTTTTTTTTCTTCTTTTGACGGTACGCCTGTTTAATCGCCGTTTGTTGTGGGGGAGTGATGGTGCTGAACTGCATGTGGTGTGCATGTTGTTTTTTACTCCCCACCCTTCCGTTGTTTGTTTCTCACAAACGAGTGAGTTTGGCATCAATACGCTCATGCCGCGCTTTTCGCTTGTTGTCTGCACGCGCAACAGAGAGCTCGCACTACATCGCGAGAAGTGCACTTGCGCAGCGAGCGAGGAGGGCCTCTCTCCGCACAGGGTCGCGTTGCTCACCGCAGTTCGTGAGCTGTGCCTGCGCGCGTCGCTGATGTCCTCGACGGGTTCGGCAGCGGCTGCGACGATGCGGGAAGAGGAATCTGCGCGTTTTGCTCAGGTGCCCGGCGGCGCCGAACTCGAGGCGCTCGTGCGTGAGTGCGATGAGAGGGTGGAGATGTCTGCGGCCGAATTGCGCGTTGCGTTGTGGGAGAACGACATTTCCCAGGGGGAGATACGGTGCGTGCCCTTGAGTGGTGCCCTACCATGTTGCCAGCTACGCGACTTTGCCGTTGAACTGTATGCGGACTGAGTTTTCGAGATTTCTCCCTCTACTGTGTGGTTTTTTTCTTTCGCCAACACTTTTTGCTAACCCCAACCTTGGATTGTGCGATAAGGCGCCTGGAGGCACAACTGGCACTCGAAAGCGCGAGGCGCCGGTCGGCGGAAAGCGCGCTCAGCGTCAGCGCCGCACACCGTTCAGCCGTTGATGAACTGCACGCTCGGTCTCTGAGGCGGGCATTTGACATTGCCGCCACGCGGACGAAGCGGTTGCAATCGAGGGCCGACGCGGCACTCGCAGAGTGCGTGCGCATGTCTGTTCGGTGTGCGGCGATGTCTGCAGAAAAGACACAGCTTCAGCGGAAGGTGGCCGCGCTCGCGAAGCAGATGAAGGACATGGAGGAACGCGCTATCGAGGGAATAGCGGCGTGGGCGCGCACCACGTCAGAGGGAATCGACCTCTCGGCCGACGTGCGGCAGCACGTGGACGACACGCTGTCAGAACTGCTCAAAACGGTGCGTTGATGGTGTTAAATGTGCGTATGTGTACACGTGAGTGTTCCGAGCGCGCGCGTAAGCGGGAGATGGGAGGGTCAAGATCCAAAGGATTGGCTTACTGTCTCTCTCACCCCTTAGTGGGTGGACACCCGTCTATAATTTAAGCTGATCCGACATATCTCCAAATGTGCATGTCCCCAGGCGTCGTCTGTCGAGGGCAGCCGCGTGCTCATGCGCGAAGCGGCCTCCCTTCGCGTGGTGCGCACAGAGCTGCTCGAGCGCATCCGCCTCCTCCAGGAGCGGTACGTCACGTGGTCGGCGCAGCGCTCGTCCGCACGTCAAGCCACCCGCGCGTTCATTGCGGCCGAAGCAACTCTCGGCGCCCCTGCCTCCGCACCGCCAGCGCAAGAAGCCTTCGTCGCCGAGGTGAGGAAGGGTTGTTGTACGTCTCAGTGCTCGTTTGGTAGTGGCTGTCCCTCTATCTAGTGTGGGCCGGTATGGACATGGGCATCTCTCAGCATGAGCTGCTGTCCTCCGCAGACGGAGCGGCTGTCGCACGAGCTACGAGAGGCCGAGGATGCCCTGGCGCTGTCCGAATCGAGTCTCGTGGAAGCGCGGCGCGAGGCACGCGAGCTCAAGTTGCGGCTGGCAGAGCAGGTGCGCTGTCACCCTCCTTTTCAGCTGCCAAGTCTCGACCCTCGATTGTTGTTCGATTACCCTTACTCTCGCTCACCCTTGCGATGATGCGCCGCAGCTGGAGGGAGAAAGCGCACGCAGCGGGGTGCTCGCAGCGCAGCTAGCTTCCCAGGCCGCTCGTCAGCGCGACGATATTGAGCGGGACATGCGAAGGCAGTTGGAAGAGGTGGTCGCCGCACACGCCGCAGTCGAGACGGAGCACGCATCGTGCGCACGGACAATCGAGATGCTGCGGAAGCGCGCGGACACTGCTCTCCAAATTGCTCGCGACGAGTTGTCCCTCGAGCGAGAGGCGGCGGAGGGCGAACGCCTCGCGACGCAATCGCAGCTGCTCACGCGCCTCGACGAGGTCAAGCGCGAGGCGGAAGAAGTTCGGCGTCCGCTTGAGAACCGCATTGATGAACTCTCCGACGCCCTCGAGGACGCGCAGCGCCGCCTACGCACGACAGAGTACGACCTGCGGGCGGCGCGGGATGCGGTGGCGGATCTCTCTCGCGTCTCCGAGGATGCCGTGCGCCTGCGTTCGCGCAATGCAGCCATGACACTTGAGATGGCGGGCCTTCGCGAGAGGGTTTCCGTGCTGTCGAGCGAGTTGAGGCGGGTGCGCCAATCGACCGAGGCCGACGAGAGCGTCGCGGGTGTACCAACGGCGAGTGCAGCATCACGGGGCCGACATGCGACCGCGCCGTCAGTGGCGTCGACGAGGGCTTCGCGCAAGCCTGTCACGCGCGGGGCGGCGAGCGGGCGTGCATCGCTTCGGTCTGCGCCTCTGTCGGTGCGTGCAGACGATGCGTCGAGTGTGGGCACGCGCGCCACTCGAGTCACAGGGCGTAGCGTGGGGATCAGCGAGCGTGCGAGTGAGGCGACGACGCACGTGGATGGGACCGTGGAAGGAGGACTCAACTCGAGCGCCGTCCTCGCCAACGATTTCGAGGCGCAGCTTCTTGCAGCGGTCGGGTTCCAACCGGAGAGCGACAATGTGCTGGACTACATTGCCGAGGAAGAGGTGGATGCTGCCACTGGACAGGCTGCCGCACCTGTGGGCATCTCTGAAGTCCCGCGGCTTGGCGACGCGGCCTCACGTCGCGTGACGGAGGTTGCAAAGCTGCTTCGCACGCACGCGCAGACGGCGAGAGAAGCCGTCGCGCGTTACATGGAGGCCGCTGGCGAGCTGTCCGCCCGTGCTGTCGGGTCGCAGGCGGTGGGAGCAGGCGCCGAGGGCGAGGCAGACAGTGTTGCAGGAGCGGCGCACGCCGACGCGGCGAGCGTGGGATCGTCCGCAGGGCGCGGAATGGGCCGCCGTGAGCTGCGCGCGGCGTTGACCAAGACGGAGGAGGAGCTGAGGCGCGTGCGGAGGGAGCTTCTTGCGCGCACGGACGAAGTGGTCCGCCTGAGGGAGGGCCAGGCTCGGTCGGACGCTTCGGGCGGTGAGTGAGCTGAGCACAGTGGGGGAAAAAAAGAAGAAGAGGGGTCTCTGTACGCATGTTATCGGCGTGCGCTAGTAGTTGTCTCTAACCGCATTTTACCCGATGAATGCAGTCGTCGGCGGTGCATCGGCGGTCCCTCCTCATCACGAGCCTGTTCGACCGCTCGACGACGTTTCCAACACGGTCGCGGCCCAACTCGCCGCCGTGTCGCTCGAGGCAAGCGACATTGCGGCAGAACGCGACGAACTGCGCGACCGCCTCGACATTGTACGAGACGCCCTCCGCTTGCGAGAGCTCGCATCACAAGTCGGGCCGGGTGCCCCTCTGAGTACAGCGGGCGCTGAAGAGCCCTTCCCTGGGACTGCCGCGTCGATGCCAGACTACGCGGGCGCGCAGACGAAGGACGCCCCGCGCGCCAAAGCGGCGTGGCGCATCGCCCGTCACGCGCTGCGATTGTGCGACTCGATGGACTCTGCGTACGCGGCGCTGCTGGGCGTGCGCCGCTCGATCGACCTTGACCGCCGCGCGTTTGAGTTGGGTCGCGCCAAGATGAAGGAGTACGCGGCGCGACTGTCGAGTGCGGGCGACGCGCGCAGGGCCGCTCTGGAGAGGGAAGTGAACGAACTCTCGGCGGCGCTGCAGAGAGAGCACGACCACGTACTGGCCGTCGAGGCAAGACACGCGGCTGAGGTGGAGCGGCTGAAGGAGGAGATTGCAGAGATGGTGCGGACCGCAGGCGCCGCCCGCGCGGACTCTCGTCGCCGGTGCGAGGAGCTCGAGAAGACGAGCGCCCAGGTGCAGAAGGAAATGGGCGCGCGCATGAAGGAGCAGCAGCGCTTGCTTCAGCGGCAGACGGCGACGCTTGAGGGCCTGCGTTCCCTCGTGGAGGGCAAGCGCGCGCCCCATGCGTTGCCGGCAACGTCCGTACCCCCGGTCGATGCAGCGGACATGGGACAAGGCCACGTGCACCACCACGACGTCGGTCGCTTCGCCATCAACCCGAATGCCATTCCGCGGGGCGACGACGACGATGGCGTCGACGGCGAGTGGAGCGACGGCGCTGGAGGGGACGATGGCCGCGACGAGGGCTTTGGCGGGGCGGGTGGCCACTTTGGCTCGTTGTCTCAAGTGGACGAAGAGTTAGAACAGACGAGCGAGGAGGAGAGTGGAGGCGAAGGCCCGGTCACGCACCGCTCGTCGCGCTCCCACGGGGGAAGCGCGCGTACCCGTTCGAAGGCGACATCGCTGTCGCGAGGGTCTGCGTCGCTCAAGAGTGCGCCGAAGGGGTCGCGTCCGTCGTCGATTCGCAATGTGGGCGTGCGAGGTGCTGGCCGTCAGCCATCACACGGCGGCCGAACTGCGTCGGTTCGGCTGGCCGGGAGCTCGGCCGGTGCGACGACGCTTGACCCGAGCGAGCCCCCAACGCCCGGCGGCGACGAGCGAAGCCTCTCGCACGACATGCCTAGCCGTCACTCCGACGCGCCCGCTCCGTCTTCGTTGGCTGCGCATGGCGCGCCCGTGGGTGCTACGGGCGGCAACGTAGCGGCTGAGAAGGGGGCGCCGACGGACTCTATATCGAATGCCGTCGCCGAGATTTTTGCCGCGCGCAAGAGCGGCTGGACGTCGTTTGACGGGCTCATCGAAGGACAGGCCACCCCACGCGCTGCTGGTGCCGAAGATCCGTCCGCGGCCGGCGGAGTGCAGCCGCGGTCGGTGGATGAGTTTGGCGTGCCGAAGCCCCCGGATTCGGACCCGACGCCTGCGGGTGCGTCGCACACGCCCGCGCTCTCCGCGCGACCGTCCTTTGTCGCGGGCGCCGGCGCGCCGAAACTCGACGCTGCGCTCTCGCACGCGAACGCAGTGGCGGGGCAGGTTGCCTCGCAGGGCGCGACGGCACAGGCGCACGTGCCGGCGCCTGCTGCGGGAACGGAAGGGGCGCAGGCCACCGAGCGGACCGACACGGCACTACGTGCCGCGCGCGAGTTCCTCGAGCGCACGAGACCGTCGCGCTCGCAGGTTGCTGAGCAAGGCGCCTTCTCACGGCAGTCCTCGCTGCCCGCAGGGGGCCGGGAAGCTTCTCACGGACTGCCCCCGATGATTTCGCGACAGGGCAGCGCCGCCACGCTCGCGGGCGCAGGCGCGAAGAGCGTGGTGTCCGTGGCGAGCGGCACGAGCACGGCGGCGCGGCTTTCGCTCGGCTCTAATGCAACTCCCGAGGACATGCGTGCCGTGATACGCCACCTCGAGGCACGCCTCCGCGACACGCAGGCGCAGGCGTCGATGGACGCGGCGTCCCTGAGTGCCACGCGCGAGCTGCTCGCGAGGGAGAGGGACGCCGCGGCGGAAGCGATATCCCGTGCCGACTCGATGGCCGCGAGGCTCGACTCTGTGCAGTCAGAGTACGCGCGCGTGTGCGCCGAACTGGCCGCGCTGAAGGCATCGTGGCACTCTGCGGAGGACTGGGAGGCGCTCGTGGAGCGCTTGCGCTGTTGCAAGGACGCGCTGAAAGCGGCACAGGACGACGCGGCGCGGAAGAGCGCGCTCGTCGAGTCGCTCCGCCTTGCCGCAAGCGAGCGCGGCGAACGCGTGGCGCAGCTGCAGGACAGCCTCGCGAAGGCGGAAGAGCGGGTACGGTCGCTCGTGGCGGAGGTGCGCAGGAAGGCGTCGTCGGTGGCTGCGATGAAGGAGAAGTGCGAGGCGGCGTCGAAGGAACTGGCAGCCGAGAAGGAGGCGCGGGAGTCGTCGGAGAAGAAGCTGAGAACGGCGAGGTGCGCGAGAGTGGGCTCTGCATGCATGCGCCGTATTGTCTGAGTGCCGTTCGTTTTGGTAAGGTGTGGTAGATGGAGCGTTTGTCCGCTTGCGTTTTCCAACTGTTGTGCTTTTGTCTTTTTGGCAGCGCCGATTCAGCGCGGAGGGACGCACTCGCGCGTGAACTGCGCGTACGCACCATCCAACTCGAGTCGCAGCGAGACGAGGTCGACGCCCGCAGAGAAGAGCACGCACGCCTTGCGGACGAGTGCGCACGACTGCGGGAGGAGTTGTCGAAGAGGGACGACGCGCTGAGGGCGGCGAAGTACAAAGCGGCTGCGATGACGAAGGTACGGTCGAGCCCCACACTTTCACCAATGGAATGCAAGAATTATATGTCACTATGGCACCTTTGTACCTCACACAAAACGAAACGCTGACTTTAGCTGCGCACGGCACACTGACTCGAATCTCTATCTCCCTCGGCAGGAAGCCGCCGCGCGCGAGGAGGCCACCGCCGAAGCGCTCTCCGAACAACGCTCGCAGGCTGAGGCGACGATCGCGCGCATGGCCCTCCAAATTCAATCGGCAGAGGACCGTCTTGCCGCTCAAATCGCCGAGAGCGCGCACACGTCCGCACGCTTCATTGCCGCCGCCACAGCGCTCCGTCGCGTGGCTGAGCGCGTGTGCGCCGACATAGTGGCCACCCAAGATCGCCTCAACGCCCCGTCGCCGCCGCGGCCCCAGCGCGACCGTCCCATGCCTGGGGAGTCGCACGGGGCGGAGAGGCGCGCGATGGGGAAGGGGCGATTGACGCCGTCGGATCCGCCGGGGTCGTCCATCGATGACGGCGCGTGGAGTGCGGCTCTCGACGTGTCAAGAAACGTATCCGTCTCTGTTTTACTTCTCGTCTGTTCTTACCCATTTTTTCGTGAGATTTGTTGAGGGCGGAATGGAACCGTTAAACTCTGCATCGCCACGTGAACACCCTTGACTCTCCCCACTCCGCACAGATACTGAACATTTCGCAGTCCGACCTCGGTGACATTCTGGGGCTGCTTGAGCGGGGCGCGCCCGTGCCCGCGACGTCGCATGCCTCGCGAGCCCCTCCTGCGCAACCGTCGCAACGCCCCGCGCAGCAGCAGCAGCAGCAGCAACAGAGGCGCAAGAGGGTCGCCGTGCGATTCGATCCCGCGGCGTTCTTCGAGCAGTTGGACGCAGTGTGAGTGGGCAGTGAAGCACGCATGCGCTGTCTCCAGAAAATCGAGAAGCTGTCTGCCTGCGTTTCCTTCTTGGGATGATTGACGCCATGCGAGCTTTTGTCTCACACTGGTCGATAATCTCAATACTGTGTTGTGAGTCGATAGAAGAGCATCTTTGGTTCAGCTATTGAGTGGCTGACACATTAAGTGTCGCGTGCAGGCTCCTTAACGTCGGCGATGTCCAAGTGGGAACGGTGGTCGATCTCATGGCGGACCTCGTCGACATTCGCGCGTCCCTAGCGACACTCGCGGGGAAGGCGGAGTAAGAGCGGACGAACAAACAACGGAAAGCATTCGTATTTAACTGAACTTGAACGTCAATGCGCGACACATGCGCGTGGGGAAGTCTGCAGAGTTAGAGCAGACAAACAAAGGAAGTCATTGGATTTAAGTGAACTGGAATGCGCAACCGCACGATATTGGCAATCAACGCTATTGTTAATGTGAGTGCGACGGGTGGCTGTATTGGGATTCGGTAACCGTCCAGCGGCGATTCCCCTGCACACCAGCAACAACACAAAGTAAAACAGCAGGAAGAGAAAGCCCACGTGATACGACCCTCCGGCACGCGCCTACGCGCTCTGCTTCACGTACTGCGACCGTGTCTCCCTCTCCGTTGACAACGAAGGCGGCTGCGCTTGCGGACTGCGCAGCTGCGCAGCGAGCACGTTATGCCGACGCACGGCCGCATCGATGTCAATCGTCGTGATGTTCCCATCGCGTACGACCACGCGGCCTCCAATCAGAACGACGTCCGCGCGCGTGGGCGAGCAGAAGAGGAGGCCGGCCACGACGTCCCCTTGCGCACCCGCAAAGTCGATGCCGTCCGTGCGAAACGCAGCAATGTCCGCAGCGTAGCCGGGTGCGATGCGACCAATCTCGTTCCCCCTCCCCAAAAGGCGCGCACCCCCGACCGTGGCCAGGCGCAACGCATCGCGCGCACTCATCGCCGCAGGATTTCCGCCCGCCCGTTGCAGCAGCATCGCGAGGCGCGTCTCCGCAAGCATGTTGCCGGAGTCGTTCGACGCGGACCCGTCCACGCCAATGCCGACGGTAACGCCGGCGTTGAGCATGGGCCGCACCGGCGCTATCCCCGACGCGAGGCGCAGGTTGGATGCTGGGCAGTGACACACGCCGGTCGACGTCGAGGCAAAATCGGCCCACTCTGTCGGCGTAAGGCACACGCAGTGCGCAAACCACACGTCGTCACCGACCCATTCGACGCTGCGCGCGTATTCGCCGGGCGTTTTGCCAAACACGCGCCGAGAGTACTCAATGTCCTTTTCGCTCTCGGCGAGGTGCGTGTGCATGCGAACGCCGAGGGAACGTGCCAGCTTGGCGACGCGCCTCATGAGGTCCTCGGACACCGAGAAAGGGGAGCACGGCGCGAGTGCAATGCGGAGCATAGAAAACCTGTCAATGTTGCACTCGCGCTCAGCCAACGAACAGAGACAGAACGCAAGTTACTCCGAGCGACTAATCTCTGACGTACACACTCACACACACCACACACCACACAAATGCACAAAGACATACACACAGACACACACACGTGCACACACGCACACACACCACACACACACCACACACACACGCGCACACAAACAATAGAGGCAAAAGCACCCACTTGCTTGGATCGTGGTACGCCGCGACAACGCGCTCCATGTCGGCGACAATAGCATCCTCGTCCTCCACCACCGAGTCGGGCGGAAGGCCTCCCCTGCTCTTCCCCACGCTCATGGCACCGCGGCACGGGTGAAAGCGGATGCCAACGGCACGCGCGGCCTCAATCTCGTCGTCGATGCGGCAGCCGTTCGGGAAGAGGTACAAGTGGTCCGTCGACGTCGTGCACCCGGACAGGACAAGCTCGGACATCGCGACGAGCGCGGAGACGTAAATGTGCTCCGGTGTCATGCGCGCCCACACTTCGTACAGTGCCGTGAGCCAGTCGAACAGCTCGGCGTCTTGCGCCACGCACCGCGTGAGCGACTGATACATGTGATGGTGGCAGTTGACCATGCCGGGGATGCACACGTGACGGCGGAGATCTACGTCCTCGCAATGCCGCGCACGGGCCGCCCGCGACAGCCACGAGTGCCCCTCGCTGTCCTCCGCGAGTGCGCTCTCTTCGGTACCGACGTGCACAATTTCCCCGTCGCGCACGACGACAAGCGCGTCGGATATTTCGCCAAGCGCGTCGGATATTTCGCCAAGCGCGTCGCTCATGGTGACGAGGCGCCCAATGTGGCGCAAGAGCACCCACCGGGAAGTGTCCTGCGAGTCCATTTCATGCACCTGTACCACGGGCACAACCGCACGCGTGTACAATAACACGATTCTGTTGGAGTTTGAGTTTTTTTGAAGAACAGGCAGGTAGTAACAAAGTAACAAACCACACCACGTGACATCACGTGGGGCGTGGGTGGACTCTCTGCGTGAATGTGAACTGCAAATGCTGCAATTTCTTTGGCAAAATCCCCCGATTTCCAATTCGCAGTGGACTAAGTAGGGTGGGTCTTGAAATTCAAATGTAAGCCTTAGATATTGTAAGGACCATTTGTAGCAGATTAGGCTGCGCAAATAAACTTTATATGTGTTTTCTGAGAAAGATATGTATTGTATTGATAATACAATAATTCTCATAATACTTAATTTGACTCTCTATGTCTTTGCACACAACAACACTGTGGGTTGAGTGCCTCGTAGCGCATCTCCATCCCCTTTTCTTTGTCCTTGTCGTCTATTTCGACATTTCAGTGGCAAAAGAGGACGTGTGTTGTGTGTCATTTGCGCCATTCAGTGTGGAGGTCGCGCGGAAGAACGCACAGGTACTTTTTTACGCGCCGTATGGACGGCTTTCGATGTTGCCTTGCACCACAGCGTATCCAATCCCCTCGACGGGCTCTGAGAGGCGTTCTTGTTGCATAGACGTCGAAGGGCACTTTCTTATTAGACTAGACGAGGACGCGCAACGTCTTCTACATTGAGCCTGCTTATTTGTGTGGAGAGGCCTGTGTGGTGTGCCAAAAAGGTGGCACTGCTGTGTACTCGTGTGACTCATGTGTGTTGCACGATAGTTGTGCGCCCCTAAATGTGTTTTCGTTTGCCGTTTGCGCAGTGTGCTCGCCGAGAATGTCTCACGCACAGGTTCGCCGTGTGTTGGTGGGTAACGCACGACTGAAGTGCGAAGCGGCCTGTTGTGGCCATAGCTGCGCTTGTCCCTGCGTGCGCAGTGGTATTGTCACGCCATGTAAAGTCATACGTTTGAATCGAACAACTTCTGGTGTACGACATGGACAATACGACGCCGGCTCCGTGGCGTGGTCGTTGTTGTGGTGTAATCTAATTCGTCTTCGGCGCCGTGGCAGGGCGAGTCGAATCGCGACCTCGAACTGCGAGGGTATGTCGGGTTTGACTCGCTCCCCGACCAGCTCGTGAACCACCGCAACAAGGACGGCTATGAGTTCAACATTCTTTGCGTCGGTGCGTGTGCGGCTGTTTGCGTCCCTCTGTCCGTGTTGTCCCTTTGCGTGTGCCCCTGTGTTTTTTCGCCTTGGCCATTTTCAACAAGAAGCCATCATTCGCCAAGGGCTTGGCTATTTTTTCGAGTTGTAGGATTGTGTGTGCGGAGATGTGGTTTTCTAACTGCTCCGCTTGCTTCGCCGCGTAACAGGCGAGACGGGCCTCGGCAAATCGACGCTGATGGACTCGCTGTTCAAGACTGACTTTGAGTCGGACGAGTCGGACCATTGGAAGAAGAGCGTCGGCGTCGCATCGAACACATACGGTGCGTCAGCGGGATGAATTTTTCTCTCTCGATGCCCCTGAAGAGTGCGTGGTGCTAGCACTTCGGCTGTTTGTATCTTGTAACGTTCTGCCACCGAAGCGGCCCACATGCGTCTGTGGTTGCGGCGCGTGTGCTGACGATGCACTGACGCCTGCTTCGTCTGTGGTTGCGGCGCGTGTGCTGACGACGCACTGCCTCCTGCCTCTTGTTGTTTGTTTGCGCAGACTTGGAGGAGAAGGGCGTGCGCCTCCGCCTCACCATTGTGGACTCGGTCGGATTTGGTGACCAGATCAACCGACAGGACAGGTGTGTGTTGCGCGCGTCCGTCGCGTGGCAGCAGACGTCAGTGGTCTGTGTGCGCGTGTGTTCGTCATTGGTCCATGAGCGCGTGCGTCCGTTATGTGGCAGGAGAAGTCAATGGTCTGTGCGCTTGTGTTCGCCCTTGGTCCGTGCACGTTATGTGGCAGCAGAAGTCAATGGCCTGTGCGCGTGTGTTCGCCATTGGTCCGTGCGCGCGTGCGTCCGTTAAGTGACAGACGACGTCCCCCGTTCTCCGTGCGCGTTGGATTCGTGTGGAGCAACCCTCGTCAAGCCTGCCTGTGCACATGTGTGTTGTGGAGATAATGCGTGGTGCATCTGTTGTGACACGCCACCCTCGAACGTCGCCCACAGCTTCAAGCCGATCGTGGACCACATCAACAGCAAGTTTGAGGAGTACCTGCAGGAGGAGGTCAAGGCCGTGCGCAACAACCGCACGATCGTCGACCGCCGCATCCACGCGTGCCTCTACTTCATCGCACCCACGGGCCACTCGCTCAAGTCGCTCGACCTCGTCGCCATGCGTGCGCTCGCGGACAAGGTTAACGTGATCCCCGTGATTGCCAAGTCGGACTGCATCACGGCGTCGGATCTCGCCGACTTTAAGAAGCGCATTCTGGAGGAGATTGAGGACAACCGCATTCCCATCTACCGCTTCCCGGAGGACGACGACGAGGTCGCCGACCTCAACGCGAAGCTCAACAGCTTCATCCCGTTTGCCGTCGTCGGATCGCGCAAGGAGATAAAGATGGGCAACCAGAGCGTGCGCGTGCGGCAGTACCCGTGGGGCCTCGTGGAGGGTGAGCGTTCCCTGCGTGTTTTTGCCATTCCGTCGACTGCTTTAGTTGCGCTTGCTTGGTCTGTGGAGAAACGCAGTGTGTCCGTCAGCTCACTATTGCTCCTCTCGTGCGTGTCGTGTGTGCGCGCGCGCAGTTGAGAACGAGAACCACTGCGACTTTGTGCGGCTGCGCGAGATGCTCCTGCGCACGAACATGGAGGACCTCATCAACACGACGCAGGAGAAGCACTACGAGACGTTCCGCATGCGCCGCCTGAGCGAGATGGGCTACCTCGACAAGAACAACCAGAGCATCCAGGAGGCCTTTGAGAAGAAGCGCGCAGAGCACACGAGCGAGCTCAACCGCCGCGAGGACGAGATTCGCCAGATGTTCATGCGCCGCGTCAAGGAGAAGGAGGCCGAGCTCAAGACGGCCGAGGCAGAGGCGAGTACGCGCTGCGGCTCTCTTGCCGTTGTGCGACCGTGTAGAGATGCTTGCCGCGCGTCCCTCGCGTGCAAGGGAAGAAGTACTGAACGTAGAACTGCTGCGAGAGAGTTGCATGCGCGCGGAAATTGAATGTCGACGCGTGCGCTCACCGACCGCCCTCCCTTGCAGATCATTGCGCGCTTTGAGAAGATGCGCAACGAGCTGAACGCGAAGAAGAGCGAGCTCGAGGAGCGGAACCGCCAGCTGGTCGCACAGATTGAGCAGTGGCGCGCGTCCACAAGCTCTCCTCAGTCGAAAAAGAAGAAGGACAAGAACAAGAGCGGCTGAGTCAACGCCCTCGTGGGGACCAAAGTGTCCTAAGTGCGCTCCGCCGTTGCGTCGCCGCGTGTCTCTTGGCTATCTCTTGCTTCCGCCGTCATTGCTGCCGCCGCCCTCGCGTGATGCGGGTTGCGCGCGTGCGTGGTGATTGTGTGCTCGCCTGCCCGTCGTTTGCCGCTTCGTGTGTTTTTGTGTGGGGACGTTGACTGTTCGTCTGGGCGCGTGCGTGTCGTGTTCTGTGGAAGGAGTCCCCGCTGACCCACGCCGAGAAGAATCGCACGAGTAAAAGTATGTTTTCTGACGAGGTGCGCACGACAAATGTGTAAGCAAACGTATACTCCAACGTGGGGGAAGCACCCGCATACACGTACACATACACTCCCACACTCGCACGCGCAAGGGCCATCAATTACACAGCCAGCGCCACTTTGGCGTTCATTTTCAGTCGTCATCGCCAGCGCCGTCGTCGTCCTCTTCGTCCCCAGGAAGGGGCGTTCGCCTCTCCCCCGGCACGACTTCGCGGAACGAGTGCATCGGCAGCGATCGCACCCACGAACTCATGGGCATGTGCTCGCACTCCGTCCGCACAATGTTCGGATAGATGACGCTGTGCTTGAACGCGTGCACGGTGCCCTCCACGCGCTCCAGTCCCACGGGAACGCGCGACCCGTCCGACGCCCACCGTTCGTTGTAGCTGTCAAAGTACACGCGATCGAGCACGAGACCGAGACCGGGCGCCTTGGGCAACTCCCTCTTGGCGAGTCCGTATGACAGGGGGATCGTGTCCGCCGGCGCCACGCCCGTCACCACGGCGAGTGCGACGCCGACCATTTTCCGGATCTGATGCAGCATGAAGCTCTGACCGACGACGCGCAACACCGCAAATTCGAGCGACTGCGCGGGGGTTGCGGCGGGCAAGTGCTCGTACGGGTTCCCCGAGGCGACAGGGGCGACAGGTGCGACGGCGGCAGCATTCCCTTCCGACGGGGTGGCCGCAGTCGGACGCGGGTGTGCCGCGGCGCTGTCGACAAACACCTCTGCGCACTCAAAGCTAATAATGTACCGCTTGGAGCTGCTGGCGGTGGGGAGCCTGCCCTTGGTGAAGTTGTGGAAGTTGTGCGTGCCGACGTACTCGCCCAGCGTCCGGTTGACGGCGGCGATCGTCTCTGGCGACGCACGGTACGTGGAGAGGTCTTCCGGCCACTCGGACGGCTTGACGAAGGCGTAGGTGGGAAGGACGTACTCGTAGCGCCGCTTGTTGCAGAGGTTCTTCGAGTTGAACGAGTTGGTGGTGCGGATTGCATCTGTTTAGGATGAGGGTGTTAGTAGGGGAGTGGGGGGGTGTGGGTTGGGGGGGGGACGAAGGGCATGAAAGGTATGTCGCCGCACAACACACAATCGCTTGCAGGCCGGTGTATGCGACAGATGTGAGCGTGCGCTAATGGACATGCACCAACATTTCCACGCAAACACAATAAGGGACATGCACCAACATTTCCACGCAAACACAATAATGGACATTCCCTCACCGAACACGCGTATTGCGGGCGGCAGATGTGCGTTGACTCTATCCACGATGTTATCGACGTCCAACAGCTCGAGCGAGATGCACTGCCCCGCGGCCGACACGCCCTTGTCCGTGCGCGCGCACCGTTGAAAGTGAATCTTCGTCAGGCTCCCCGCGTTGTCGTCCGACACGACCCCGCCCTTGTGCAGCGCTTCCAAAATGTCGCTTTCGATCGTGCGCACGCCGGGATTCCACTGCATCCCCTGGTACCCGTCGCCGTTGAAGCCGATCATCAAGGCCATTCGCCGCTTCGGAATGCGCGGTTTTTTTGCCGCGGGCGCCCCGTCCGACCCCGCGGCCGTTGCTGTCGTGGCATCGCCACTCGCTTCCTCGAGCGGCCGCTTACGGCTCTGATCGTCCTTGCTGTCGCCCTCGCATTGCGCGCTGTTGGCGCCGTTGGCGGTCGACGCCTCCATCGCGTCGTCTCGCCTCTGCCACCGCCTCTTCAATTCAAATTTCTGCTGCGCGCGGACGGCCTTGCCCTCCGACGACATACACGCCCGACGAAAGTCGATCGAAGGCCGTGGCGCCGCGACAAAGCGGAACAAAGAACACCCCCAAAGGCGCCCGACAGAAACGCGCCGCATGGAATATGGGCATGGATCGGTTACGAGTGCCGCGCTGAAGAACATGAAAAACACAGAGACCGCAACACGTGCCCGGGAGTAACACATTGTTACGTTTCATTCAACAGCGCCGCGTCGTACTGAGAACCTGGTTCAGCGGCCTACTTGGGAGAACCCCGACCCGGCATTAGCCGGCCCAGGGTATCTGCAGTTGGCTCGCCCCACGCAGAGCTGGCCAATGCACTCGCTACTGTTGCAGATGCCGACCGGCGTCGGGGCGCTGATGGCCGGCGCCGGAGCCAGTAGTCTGAGTTTGCCGCCGGCGCTGCCAGTTGAGTCTGGACTTCCGTCGCCAACAGATGGTCAGCCCGAAAAGCGCGGCCGAGAGCGCGCAGAGCTAGAGACGGCAAAACTGAGAGCACGTTATGTCATTTGCGTGGTCGGCGTTTTCAGTTGTGCGACTGCACAACGTCTGGCCAATCTGGAGCGTTTTAGACACGCCATTTCCGACGACAGCCAATCAGCGTGCAGACAGAGCATTCCACCCAATCATCAACGAGAGCTCATTACAAGTGCTCCACTTACTATTTCCTTTTCAGGCAAATGCATTCGCGTCAGGGAGTTGCCCCACTCACCCTCTCCCCACCGTCCCTCCTGCCTTTTGCAGTGGAAGACGCCTCTCTCCTTCCCTCTTTGTACATGTCGGCTGTCCGTTTTGGAAGGTGTCCGCACTTTGGCATTTTGACACGCAATGGACACGGGTGCATGCGCATAGACACACACGCACAGCCAGTTACGGCCCACGTGTGCGCGTTCCTGCGGGGTGCACCCAGTTCGCTCGCAGGTATTTAAGCCCTCCCCATCAAGAGATGGCATTTCGTGCGCTACGTTTTCAACACGCAGGGAACAGAGACCCAGCTCACCGGCACAGTGAAGATGACGCCCTCGCCGGCCAAGACAGATGCGGCCGTGTTGCCACTGCCGTTCTCGTCGGACGCCAAGGCGCACAACTACGGCTCCGTAAACAACGACGGGTACGATGCAGAGAGCACGACAAAGCCGTCGATTGCCGTCGACGGCGGCCGCGCAACCCTCTTCAGCTCGTTCTCTAACCTCGGCACGGGCGCGCTGGGTGTCGGCATCCTGAGCTACCCGTTTGCGTTTGCGTCCGCCGGGATCATTCCCGCCATCATATTCACGCTCGTGTTCGCCACCATCAACTATTACACGATTGGGCTGCTCGCGCGGTACGCGCAGCGACACGCGCGATCCCTGCACATGCGGTCGTACGAAGAGCTTGTCAAGGCCGCCCTGGGACAGCGCGCGTATGCGCTTGCCGTGCTCTCGGTGTGGGGCCTCTCGATAGGCGCTCTGACCGGCTACTTTATCATCCTCGGTGATCTCGCGACGCCCGTGCTGCGCCACTGGTTCCAGCACGACCACGCGTCCTTCTTCACGTCGCGCGCGTTCCTCGTCATTGTCGTTGGCGCTGTGATCATCTTCCCGCTCTCGCTGGCCGGCGACATCCACGCGCTCGCCGTCACGAGCTTCATTGCGATCGCGTCCATCATCGCGGTCGTCGGCGTCCTTGTCTTCCGGTGGGTGTTCGCGCCGCGAAACTTGTATCTCAAACTATTTCTCAGCAATCCCGTTCAGTCAAACTCACAATGTCCTTCTCTCCGCAGTGGCGCCGAGTTTATCCACGACAACAGCGGGATCCAGTCGTCCGTGGAGGTCGCCAACTCGGGCGTGGGCGTCGTGACGAGCATGCCGCTCTGCATCTTCGCCCTCTGCTGCCACCTCCAGGTGATTCCGGTCTACACGGAGCTTCCCGTCGAGCGCCGCCCGAAGTTTGGCCGCGTGAGCTCGTCGACGATCATCATGTGCTGCGTGCTGTACATCACGTCTGGCCTGTTCGGCTACTTTCTCTTCGGCGCGGACGTCAAGGGCGACGTGCTTGCGAGCTTTTCGCCCAGGGACACGGTCGCAAACGTCGCCAAGATTCTGATGGTGGTCCACGTCGTGCTTGCCTACCCCGTCGCGCTCTTCCCCGTGCGAAAGGCGATCGATGTGCTCTTCTTGCACGCGGCGGGCCAGCACCCGACCTTCGTCCGCACGGCGCTCGAGAACGTCGGCGTGCTCGTCCTGACGGGCGTTCTCGCCGTCTTCTTCCCCCGCATCGAGAAGGTGTTTGACCTCGTCGGTGCGACTTCGGGCGTCCTGATCACGATCATCTTTCCCGCCTGGATGCTCCTCACGAACAAGGGCGCCGAGGGTGAGCCCGACAACGCCGAATCGTCCGACGCTGACATCATCGCCGAGACTGCGCCGCTCGTCGCGTCGGAAAAGATCTCGGAGCAGACGATTGTTCTGCGCTATGTGCCTCGCGAGGACCCTCGCCGACGCGTGAAGGCCATCGCGCTCATAGCCCTCGGGGTGGCCACGGGGGCCGTGAGCGTCGGCGTGAGCATCTACAGCTTTTTCTGAGCGGCAGCGCGCGTTGTTTTGTCGTCTTCTCTTGCATTTGCGTCTGTCGCCATATGGAACGCAGAACGCCCAGAGTGCTGGCGCCTGGCCTGCGAGACATAAAAAGAAAAAAATCCACGGAAACGGCTGAAGTGTGTTTTGAGGAGAGAAAAAACCAGGGGTGCTTGAAAAAACCGGACTGTTGGTATGATGAGCCCAAACGAGAAGTCCGGACATTGGAGTATACAATATAACACATTGAATTCTGAAGCTTTTTGTAAGTCTAGATTTTGATTTTTAAAAAAAAATCAGTTCGGGCTCCTCATTCCACACTGGTTCACGCCGGCGACACTGCAGTCGTCGCGCACTTCTTATATCATCGGACCGCAGCCCATCGTGAGCGCACCGTCCGTACGCACTTCATGGACAACTCGTCGACGATGCGCTGCGCCGCCACAGCGGCCACGCTTGGCAGTGTAGCAAACAGTGGCTTCGAGAAGAGCACCGCGCACACGATCGTCGACAGCGCGCGGCCGCCGGCGCCCCGCACGGCCGCACGGCAGAGGCACTCGAGCGTGCTGGCATTGGCGGCCGGAGTGTCGAAGACGGCACTCTCGCCCAGGACGGAGCCGACGAATGTCACCGCCACGATAACGGTGAGTTTCAGGAGCCCCGTGACGGTGAGTTCCCCACGACACGCGAAGGTGTTGAGGACATACGCCTGTGCGCCGACGGTGGCGCCGCGCACAAACGCAACAAACAGCGTGTGCTGGTGCCCTGCAACGCGTGCGGCGACGCGATTGGCGACGGTCCTGAATGGGGGTCCGGACAGCGCAATCACCGCGAAGAGTGAGGGCGTCACGGGCATGGCGGAAGACGGGTTGCGGCGCATGTCTTGAGCCACAGCGACGGCAGGGACGTACTGGAGGCCCGTCGCTTCGGTCGCGGCGGCTGTTATGAGAGAGATCGCGACGCTGTCAAGCGAGAATACGGGAAGCGTTGCGGCGACGGCGGGTGCGAGGGCACTGCAGACAGCGACAATCGCGGCGTGCTGTGATTCGATTAGGGCGGTGAGTGTGTACGCAACCACGGCGATCAACGGCACAACGGGGAGGGATATGCGCGCCATGGCACACACGACCGCCGCGACAAAGACCGTGACGTAAACAACGGCGGTGTTCTCGTATGTGTCGGTCGAGTCAGACGGCTCATGTGCACTTGCGGTGAAGTGGGCGTCGATTCCCGTACGTGCGATGCCAATTGCTGCAAGCGTCGCAAAAATGTTGAGGGTGTACGCGCTGGCAAACGTCGCAAAGAGAGGAGCGCGCACGCTTGTAAGCGCCGCCAGAAGGCCGGGGGTGCGCGCGGCCGCAATCGTTGCGAAGCTCACGAGGGTGCGCGCGTCCAGGCCACGCTGTGGCCGGCGCAGTCTCCATGCCGGACCCCATCTGCGCTTGTAAGCCTTCAGAGTGTGGCCGAGCGGGCTGGGACTTCGAGCTGTTCGGCCGCCGCCTTGTGTTTAGGGTTAAATCGGCGACTACCGCCGTTGCAGTTTGTGTGGCGCACTCAGTCCAATAAACTTAAAACTCCACTGGCTGCCGGTTAGAATATTGTCCAGCCGTGAGTCGGCCATTATTATTGTCCAGCCTGAGCCACGTCACGTCCAGCGGAGGCGCGGTTATCAAGACGATTGCCCAATGCCACTGTGTTATCACCAACCAGTTTGTTAGGCTGCTATGAAACTGACTTGGCCGTTCACCCCAAACTACTCCAGTTGGACCATCGGCAATTCTGAGGCGGTTGTAAGCGTGTCATGCACTCAGCGGTCTGAGTTCAGGTCTTTATCAACCCAACCCATGGTGAAAGGCCGGCTACGACCCAACAAGGTACCAGAGTCGCCGGCCCACACACAGAGCCCCAAACGGAGTACTGCGCCAACAACGAACGCGCGTTGTCTTTCCTTCTTTATACCCGCTTGCGACTGTCGCTATATGACACGCACGGCAGGCCCAGCCGTTACTGGCGCATGCGAGAAAAACAAAACACACACTGAAATCAGATCTGAATCGGCCGGCAGAGAAGTCCCCTCAGTTAGTCTGAAGTGGTTCCGACGAAGAGTAACTAGCCGGATTCCGTCATTGCCGGCAAGTGCACGGCTGCCAACTGAACGAAACATCAAACCCAGTTAAGCGCCGGCGCTATCGTCTATGTGTTATGCGAAAGGTGTCCGTGCGTTTAGATGGGCCGTTGGCAGTTGTGTCGGGTCGGGAGGAAATCGTCCAAACTGCCCACGCACACACGCACACGTACCTACGCACACACACATACACACACACACACACGCCTACGCGCACACACACACACATGCACGCACACAACACACACACACACAGGTCGCCTGGGTGACGGCCGATTGTCTGACAACGGCTGGCAAGCACTTTAATACTCGCGCTAACACGTACACACGCACGCACACAAGCCGTACAGACTTCCACAGTAACCCAACGGCAAGACACCACTTACACTCGGCTGAATGGTGACACACAATGGCAAGACACGCACTGCACACTCGGCTGAATGGTGACACACACACACAATGGCAAGACACGCACTGCACACTCGGTTGAATGGTGACACACACACACAATGGCAAGACACGCACTGCACACTCGGCTGAATGGTGATACACACACACACAACGGCAAGACACGCGCTGCACACTCGGCTGAATGGTGACACCGACACAGTGGCAAGACACTTGGCTAAACACACGGCTGCCATGTGCGTCGGTTGCGTCTAAAATCCCAAAATCCATCCGACCAATCACAGCGCGCCAACATTTATTCCGACCGCTGTCATCAACTCTGAATAAATCTCATGTTCATACATTTTTCATACAAATGCAAGTGCGTAATAATCATTTTATGCGTTTATTTGCACGCAGTGGTCGTGACCACACTCTGACCAATCAGAGAGAGCCGGCGGACGCCTAATGGGACTAGCCACGCGCCGCGCTTCCCACTCGCACACACGCACGCACTGCCTCTATTCTCTCTCGCACCCATTCTCACTCGCGTATGAAGACAGGTCTGGCTGTGAAAACAGAGTCCCTGTCTCGCTTTGGACCACGGACGCCCCGCACCGGTGACTCCGGCGCGGTGCATTCTAGCGGCGGATTTTCTTCCGCTTTTCGCGCTTACCAATTTTTCGCGGCTTTTCGTGCGATTTACGACTTTTTCGCTGTGCGTTTTGCCGTCGCCTCGCTTTCTCTTCCGTCTCGGCCGCTGCCATCGGCACATCGCTCTTCAGTGGGACTGTTTGTGTGCGTGCTTTCACAATGCTGACGGCGCCGCAAGTGACCCTTGCGCCGCCGCCCGCCAGCGTCGTCTCGACACCGGTCGATGCCATCAACGCCGTCACTGCGGCAGCATGGCACACCGTCTCGCAGCCTGTGCAGCTCGGGGCCTCTGCCAATCTGAAGCTGAGCGGGAAGAAGACGGCGCGCGCGGGCGATAGTGAGGGTGGGCTTTTTCTATTGCCGACGTCAAGTGTCTCCTGGCTATTGCAATTGCGCTTATTGCGTTGGCTCTGCATCAGTATGCTTACCAGTGTTATCCGTGCGCTGTTTTCCGTAGGCGGGGTATCCAAGAAGCCGCGCACCGTTGCCCCGAGGAAAAAGTCCCCCACGGACCCGCCGACTCCCAACCTGCTCGCCATCCCCATCGTGCCGGGCCCGCGGAAAAACGGTCGAAAGCCCAAGCAACTCGTGTCGAAGAACGCGTCGGGCGCCGTTCCGCTCCTTCCTGCGCCGCAGAAGGGCTACGGCGCGATGACGCTCGAACCGCAGCAGTCGCAGCAGCAGGGCCAGCAGGCGACGTCTGTGGTCCCCGTCATCGTCAACGGACAGATTATGCACATGGTGCAAGGGCCGGGCGTCGGTCAGCACTCCATGCCGGTACTTATGGGTGGGCAGCACGTGCACGTGTTGCCGGGTCAGGCGCTACCGGTGCACGTCGGCCTTCCCTCGGGCGTCCCGATGGCCTCGAACGGACAGCAGGGTCAGCCGCCGTTGCAGTACGTCATGGCACTCGTCACGCCACAACAGCAGGGACCAGGGACCGGGACGGGCGTCCAACAGAGCGCGGGCGCTGCGGGCACTGCCGGCCATCAGGCGCCGTTTGCCGTGTTTGTGCAGCAGCCCCAACCGCAGCCCCAACCCCAACACCAGCCGCAACAGCAGACGTCGAATCCCCTTCTCCTGCTTGCCGAGGCCTCGCAACACACGGCCACGTCGAGTCCCGTACCGCAACCACAGACGCAGCCGTCGAGCGCGTTTGCGAGCGGCGCGACGACTCCTGTCGGCAACCCGGCGGCGTGGGCGATGAGCGCGAGGAACAGCGCCGTATCGACGCCGATTACGTCGCCGTCGCACGTGTGGCACGCGCACGCGGCGCAGCACTTTTTCGGGCCCTCGCAGCCGGGCGCGCTCAAGGCGGAAGCCGGCGCGGACGGCTTTGTTCCGCCACAATCGCACGCGCAGGCTGCGCAGGGACAGCAGCAAGGCAACCCGCAGATCCTTCAGCTCCCCTCGGGTCCCATTTTACCGCTCGGCATGCACACGATCTACCCCGTCATGTCCGGCAGCCAGGGCGTCGCTGTCTCGATGGGCGGCGCGCAGGGTGCGGCCGACACGCACGTGCACCGACCCGTACCGCCCAAGCAGCAGGCGCGTCGTGGTCGCAAGCCGCGGGAGACGCCCCCCGAGGGCCTCTCGTTCGGCGCGTTGGGCTCTGGGGCAACTGCGGTGGGCGGCGCTCCGACCGGTTTTGGTGCTGGGACTGTCGCGCCGATGGGCGGGGGATCGCAAGTGGCGGTCGCAGTGGGTGCGGGGGCCGGGGCGGTGCCTGGCACGGCGGATGCGGCGAAGCGCAAGATCAACTCGATTCTCACGACGCGGACGCGTGAAGAGCTGCTCAAGCTGAGCACGAAGGAGCTGAACCAATTTGCGGCGGCGAACGGGCTCACGATGCTGGAAATGACGGAGCTCAAGACGCAGCGGCGGCGCGTGAAGAACCGCCAGGCTGCGCAGGCGTGCCGCAAGAAGAAGAAGCGCCTCGTGACCGAGATGGAGCTGCGGTACGAGGAGCTGAAGCGCGAGAGCGATCGCATGCACGTGCAGATTGGCGCAACGGACGCGGAGCGTGAGGCGCTGGAACTGGCGCGCGAGGGGCTGAGGGCCCAGCGGGAGAGACTCGCGATCGAGCTCGAGGCGTTGAGGAAGTCGACGGCGCCCGCGGACCCTTGCGCGGGGTCGGACGCATTGGGCGACGCGTGTGCGACGGGGGAGAGTGCGGCGACGTCTGCAGGCTCTTCTGTTACGCAGTCGACGGCCGAGTCGTGCGCGGACAGTGTCGCGGGCGACGACCACGTCGAGGAGAACGCGAGCGCTGATCGCTAGGAATGAGCTGTTCCTTCTGCGGCCTTGGCGGCTGCATTGGAACGCGTTTGGGCGTTTGAGCCTGTTTTGTCTCTCATTTTTTCGTCTGTTGTATTCCCTTTTGTGAGTGCTTTTTACGTCGCTTTGCGTCTCTGCCTGCCTTCCCAATTTCCGTTGCTTCGAGCACACAATGAACTTGCGTAACTAGCGTTACTGCCACAGAGTTGGCTGCAAGCGCGGGGTCAGTGTGGTGTCGGTGCAACAGGCAAACTTCGTGATACCGAATAATGGGTGTATTCCCAAGGGAATCACGCGTTGTGTTATCCATGCGCACGAGACCGCGGCCGTGGGAAGATGCGATGAGGCTGGGCGCGCGGTTGGTCCTTCGAAAGCAGGCACTCCCGCGGTCGGTCCTTCGAAAGCAGGCACTCGCGCGGTTGGTCGGTTAAGAGCAGGCAGGGTATACGTCACAGGCGCGCATGGTGTGAAGGGACGCCGCGGCGAGCGAATATTGCGATCTTGGTGTGCGAACGTTTCTCGATTTTCTCGACACAAAGAGGTCGTGCGTTGTGATTGGCCGTTGCCCTGGACACCGGTAACCCGAGAATTGCTACATTTGGCAAGTCTGTCACCCGAATTTATTTGACATGGACACGGAAAATGGGACGAAATACGGACCAATTTTCAATCTTGTGCGCCGAGGCGTGTCGTGCAAAGCGACTTTGACGGCCTGCCGCAAGTGCTTCTTTCCACGCCGTCTTAAACAAAGGCTCTCATTGCATGGGCGTGGCGACAGCCAGTGATCGCAGCGACTTCCGTTCGCCTGTGTTGAAGACAGGGACTTCTGTTTTGCGAGGACAGGGACTTCCGTTTTGCGAGGACAGGGACTTCCGTTCGCTTGTGTTGAGGACAGGGGTCAAACCGCGGCCGCCACAATGGTGAGAATCAAGTCCAAAAACTGCACAGACTCTGTGCGTCCTTCTGTAGTTTCGTTCACAGTTGCGCGAATACAGTGCATGCGATGTTCGATGCGTCGCTCATGTGCGATTCCTCTGTCGCAGGCGGCGACCAGCGAGAACGTGAAGGTCGCGGTGCGCTGTCGTCCGTTCAATAGTACGTAACACGCGTGCGCGCCGTTGCGGGTTTCACAAAACAGTGGTCTCACACGTGTGGTTGACGTTGTTTTTTGCAGCGCGTGAGAAGGAAAGGAGCTCTGTGTGCTGTGTGCGCATTGATGGCAAGTCCACGACGCTCGTGAACCCGGATGCAAACGACAAACAGAAGGCAAGTGCGACGCACACACACACGCGCGGACACACTCTCACACTTTATGTTTATGAGGCACGTGGACACATGCACAAAGTGACAGTCGCACAAAGCACACCCTTCGATCGCTATGCGCTCGCACACTTGCACGCAGACACCATATACACAAACACTACATGCCTTAGGTTTATGCAGGCATATATGCATAGTGATGGTCGCACACGAACACACACAACGCTCATATACGCTCGTACACTGGCACACAAACACACACGCACGCACAGGAGCACACCTTCACGTTCGACCAGAGCTACTTTTGGGACGTCGAGCAGTCGCGCGTCTACAACGATTTGGGTGCGCCGCTCTTGAAAAAGGCGTTGGAGGGTTACAATGCGACGATCTTCGCCTATGGACAGACGGGATCGGGAAAGACTTACAACATGACGGGCACGCCGGAGTCGCCGGGCATCATTCCGACGGTGTGTGCGGCTGTACTGCACCATCCAGTGTGAACTGTTGCGCAGTTTGCGTGCGACGTACACAGCACTCGCACAGCGCACATACAACATTCATGTACACACACACAGACGCACACACAGACACAGACACACACACACGTATAACGCTCGCAGGCACACACACACACACACACACACACACGCAGTGCACATCCACTCTCACACTAAGACGCGTGTCACTGCAATCCGTCGTCGTCGCAGATGAACAAGCAGCTGTTTGACGTCATTGGATCGGCGCCGCCCAACATGCGCTATCTCGTCACCGTGTCGTACCTTGAGATCTACAATGAGAAGATTTACGATCTGCTCAACCCGTCCGAGAAGGAGCTCAAAGTGCGGCAACACCCGCAACTCGGAATGTATCCGCCGCATGCCCTTGTGCGCCTGCTGGGTGCTTATCCATTGCGCGGACGATGCATGCATTTCGTCATCGCTGCAAGGAGAGTGTGTGTTGGGGCGTGCCTTTAACACGCATCTGTTCGGACAGTGTCTGCTGGGGGTGTGTACTTTTAACACTTCTGGTCGGTCGACGGAAGCACTTGTGTGAAGTGTTGCGTTTCGTACTGGAAAGTGGGTGTGCGTGCGATTGGAGGCTCCCTCTCTTTGCCAATTTCCGTAACCACGATGGGTACAGCTATGTCGAGGGCATTGCGGAGCTCGTCGTGAAGACGCACGAGGACATTCAGACGCTCCAAGAGCAGGGCAACAAAGTGCGCACGGTCGCCTCGACGAACATGAACCTCGTGAGCTCAAGGTGGGAAACTGTGCATTGCACGCGCGAGACAGAATGCATATGTACGTCTGCGATGTGCGTGTGTGTGTGTGTGTGTGTTTTCGTGTGTGTGTGTTGACGTATTTGTGTGCTTTCAATGGTCTTGCTTGTGTCCACATGCGCTGCATAACAGTGTCTTACTGTCGCGTCTATGGGGATGACGGGCGACCATGTTGCTGATCCGACGTTACTCATCGGCCCTTTCGCACTCCACTGCAGATCGCACAGCATTTTCACGATGAAGATCGAGCAGAAGGACATGAACAACCTCAGCTCGCAGGGGCTCAACGCAAAGGTCAACCTCGTCGATCTCGCAGGTGCGTGCGACCAAACAGCCACGCACTCGTGCCACACGGCTTCTACACACACGCACGCACACACACACACGCACCACACTCACGCACCACACGCACACACGCACACACACACACGCACGCACATACACGCACACACATACACACACACGCACGCACGCACATACACACGCACACACACACACACACACACAAACACACAAGCACACACACACCCACACACACCCACACACACTCACACAGTGGTGCTTGCGTATACTAATGCTGTTATCCTGCAGGCTCGGAGCGTGCCGACAGCACGGGCGCTACTGGCGAGCGGCTGAAGGAGGGCGCTGCAATCAACAAGAGGTGCGCCCGCACAGTTCAGTGCACACACACACACACACACACACACACACACACACACACACACACACACACACACACACACACACACACACACACACACACACACACACACACACACACACACACACACACACACGCACACACACCACTGGTTCGTTATCGTCTGAGCCAATAATTTGTTCCTCCTTCGCAGTTTGAGTGCGCTGGGCAATGTCATCAACGCGCTCGCCGACCCCAAGAAGCGCGCGGGTCACGTGCCTTACCGTGACTCGAAGCTCACGCGTATCTTGCAAGAGTCGCTCGGTGGCAACACCCTCACGGTCATGCTCGCCGCGATATCCCCCGCGGGTGAGGCAGCGTGCGCACGGCCCTGTGTTGTGTTGTGTTTGTTCGTGTGTGCGTGCGTGCGTGCGTTAGTGAGTGGGAGAGTGAGCGTGAGTGTGTGTGTATATGCGCTGTGCACATGGTGTAGTTTCGTCCTTGAATTTTTTCTCAAAGCGTACTGTGGCTGACTCCAACTGCTTCTCACCCATTGGTCTCCTTCCCACCCTCAGACATAAACTTTGACGAGACGCTGAGCACACTCCAATACGCAAACCGCGCCAAGAACATCCAGAACACGCAGCGCAAGAACGAGGACGAGAACACGCGCATCATCCGCGAACTCCGAGAGGAAATCATGCGGCTGCGCGAGTCGCTCACGGGCGGCGGCGGCGGCGTCATGCCCTCCGGTGCTTCGACGGAGCAGGAGGTCCTTAAGATGGAGGTGCGTGGGCGATTGTGTGCGTCCCGGTGGCTTGTTGAGGGCGCTTGTTGAGTGGCAGCATTGTGCGTTTCTGAAGATATGTTATTAGGCTCGTGGGCTGTGGGTGCTTGTGATGATATCAATGTCGGATAGGCGTTCGAAAGGGCGCGCACTGAGTGTTGTTGGATCGTGGAGGAAGAGGCGATTATTTGTATGTGCACGTGCACGATACAATAAGGCGCTTATCGTTGCACCGCGCCACTCTCCGCGCGACAGAGCATGATCCGGGACCTGGAGGTTGCGAAGAGGCAGACGTGGGAGGAGAAGGAGAAGCTGTCGATGATGTACGAGGACGAGCGCCGCAAAAACCTCGCGAACAAGGGCATTCTCGAGTGGGTCATGGAGTCGCTCCGTAAGGAAAACAAGGAGCTCCACGCGCGCGTCAAGCAGGTGCGTGGCATTGTTGAGAACGACGACTGCGCGCGTGGGATTTGCGGTGTGGCGTGTACCTGGCATGTAGCGATAGCATATCTAGAGGATGTCGTACACCTTGTCGTACAGTTGTCGCCCATCCTGTCACACCTGATGCTGTTTCATCTGTCGCTTGGTGTCGTACATTTGTCGCTTGTTGTTTTGCATGCCATCTTTCAATGTTTTCTGTTGGCGTGCGCTGACATATCTTTTCTCCACGCGCCGCAGATGCAAGAGGAGAAGGACGCGCTGATGAACGAGTACCGCGATTTGAAGGCGCGCGCGGACAAAATGAAGGACGAACTGCAGGCAGTGATCAAGGAGTACACGCAGCTCGCAGAGGCAGGCGAGTGCGACGACGCGGAGTGTGGCCGCTGTGGCACTGCGGATGTGTGTGGATGTGATGACTTGTTGCTGTAGAGACAGAGTACGCATGCTGTTTGCCGCCGACTTCAGGCGCTTTGCGCTGTCTTTTGCGGGCGGGGAATTGTGATACCGCGTATTCGAAGGTTCGTGCGTTCTCACGTTCCGTTGTCCTTGCTTGCAGGCAAGGGGGAGTCGGCAGAGGCCAAGGCGAAAGTGACGGCGATTCACACGCTCAAGGAACAGCTCAAAGTGGCCAACGAGCGCCTCAAGGCCATCAAGACGCAGATCAAAGACATCACGGAGAAGCAGAAGCAGGAGAAGGAGGTGCGTGCGTGCGGGGATGCGTGTCTGCGAGGAGCGCACGTGCGCGTAGATGCTTGCGTACACGAAGGGCGCGTACGGTGCGGACGCGCGCGTGTGTGTGCGTTCATGGAGATGACACCAGCCCTCACATTCCTTCTACTCTGTTCCACGCAGTCGTCCCAGGCCGCCAACATGTTCCTCAACGAGGACAGCGAAATCCGCAAGCTCATCCAGGTGAGGCGCACGTGACCTCCGGCTGCCCGTGACTTTTGGCTGGCTGCAAAGTGGCCTGCAGTAGTTCTGCACACAGCGAAGCGCAGTGCCAGTACTCGCGTCCCACAAGCGTGCCAGCTCACTCTTGCACGCCCGCTGCACTGTCGTCCCCAGTCGCTTACCGCATGCACCATTTGCGTTCGTTTGTGCGTCGCAGGAGGATGAGCGCAAGAAATTGGAGGCGAAGAATGCCGAAGTGCTCAAGGAGGAGCGCTCGCGCCTGCTCTCCGAAATACAGCGCGAGAAGGAAGAGCTGCAGGTACGAAGTGGCCACAACACGTGCCACCCACTGTTGCATTCTGCTAATGCCTTCAAAGTGCGCTTCTGTTTTCGTGTCACGCTGAAGCGTGTGTGAGTGCTTTAAGTCTCACCCTTTCTTTTGTGTTGTCAGAAACGCCTCGGGTCGAGTGCGAACCGCGAGGATCTCATGAAGCTGGAAGTGGCCCTTGTGGAAGAGCGCGCGGAGAAGCGCATGCTCGAGTCGCGCGTGGAGGGCCTGCAGATTGAGAAGGCTCGACTGGCGAGCGACTTGGAGGAGGCGTTCACAAGGCAGCAGGCCGAGCTTGAGATCCAGATGCTCCAGCACTTCCAGGTGATTGCCCGTTGGACTCGCACAGTGTGTGTGCGTGTGTGTGTGTGCGTGGGTGCGTGTTGCTATCCGATGTGGTTGCTCACGAAGTGTTGTTTATCGCCAGTCTGTTGTGGTTGTGAGTGTCCCTGCCCCTCTTAACCCTAATGCCCTCGCCTCCTTGCTCGGCAGACCTTCCGCCACTATCGCCAGTACTTTGAGGACCAGAAGCGCGCCATCGAGTCAAAGTACCGCGGGCTGTTGGAGGAGGCGATACAAGACGCCATCCTCCTATCCTCGCGAAACGCGCAATTGGCGGCGGAGAACGAAGAATTGCGCGCGGAAACAATCGAGCTCAAGGACAAGCTCGGCGTTGCGCGATGAGTGCGCGCGTCTCGCCATCCCGTACTCGCATGTAAAGCTGCGTGCGTGCGTGGCCTGCGTCGTGCGTGCGTGCGTGCGCGTGTGCGTCGTCATGTTAATTACACACTCTTGTGTTGAGAATTGGTCAGTCCCCTTCACAACCAATCACTATGATTGCCGAATATCTCTCTAAGGCTGCGTGGAGAAGAACGGCGACGAGAGAGAGCGAGGTAAATTCTCAACCATGTCCTCTTCAGTACTCACATGATGGCATGACTACAACAGGCCGAAAGTCTACTCCCAAAAATGCCTTTTCCCTGTACACGCTTTCCGCTTTATGGCCACAAGGCGAACGTGGCGGCGACGGTGCCCTTGCGCGCCCACGTGATGCAGTAGTGCTCCATAATAAGCTGCCACTCCTCGAGCTCGTCAAGCATCTCGATCTTCTCCACCCTGCGGCACAGTGTCACGCAGGTCACGTGAGTGCGGGGACCGGGGGTGTGAGCGAGCGAGCGGCTAGAGCGTACGCGCGACAGAGGGCTTACACACACCACGTCGCGCCACCAACAACCACAGACACACTTCGGCAATTCAACAGAAGAACATCGTGGAATTTGCAACATTGTGAAAACGCACCGTGCAACGTCCGCCCTATCGAGCATGCGGTTGTATATGGCGTACATGTCGGCGCCCGCGGCGTCGGTCCACCCGCACTCGCGGTAACGCCGAACGTGTGTGTCGACGTCTGGACAGTCGCGAATACCGAGGAGAGGACACCGGCGTTGCTGCGCGGAAAAGACTTGTTATGCCACTTTCTCTCTACGATGCCGCGCGCCACACAATGTGTGCAACGCACACGCACGCACACACACACAACACGCACACACACACACACACACAAAAAAAAAAAACACACACACACACACACAAAACACACACGCACACACGCGCGCGCACACACACACACACACATGACGTGCCCGAATACACAGCCGCAATATCGTTGCGAGGCACAGTTGGTGAACAGTGCGACGCGAAGAACGCACTGACCTCCAAGTTGCGCAACATCGTCGCGCCAAAGGGGTCGTTGGGCTTGATCTGCTCATAGCTCGCAAACGCGGCGTTCGCAAATTTCTGCGCGGCCCACCGAAGTATGTGCTCGGCGCTCCTCGGCGGGAGGTAGATGAGCACGCACTCGGAGTAGAACAGCGTCGGAACGCTGCGCACCGCAAACGAATGTGCGCGGAAGGTACGAATTACGAAGCCATCGCAATCGGTTTGAACAGCGCATTCCGTGTGTGCGAGTGTGCGGGGGATGTGTGTGTGTGTGTGTGTGAGTGTGTGAGTGTGAGTGTGAGTGTGTGTGTGTGTGTGCGTGTGTGTGGGGGATGTGTGTGTGTGTGTGTGTGCGTGTGTGCGGGGGATGTGTGTGTGTGTATGTGTGTGTGTGTGTGTGTGTGCGTGTGTGCGGGGGATGTGTGTGTGTGTGTGTGTGTGTGTGTGCGTGGACTCACCTGGCATCAATGCCCGCTTTCGTGAGAGCGCTCTCAATAGACTGCACGTCCCGAAGGTCGGCCGCAGAGAGATGGTACCGCGCAGAGACAATGCCCACACCACCTGCAAAGCGTAGGGACACGCCGGGAGCGTGAGTGATTGTGCGTGCGTGCGTGCATTGTGTGCGCGTGTGTGTGTGTGTGTGTACGTGCGTGTGCGCGGGACCCAACTGTTTTTGAACGATGCGTCGCCGTCAAAGGCCGCCTTGAGCGTCTTGTAGCCGTGCACGGCGGAGCACTTTCGAGTGACGACTTCCTCAAAATCGAGCTCGAAAAAGCGTGCGTTGGGGTGATCGCTCTGCGATATGCGAAGTCGCACCGTGTCGGAAAGAGACCACAGCACTAAAGGGTGTGCGTGCGTTACGTGCGTGCGTTTGGTGCGTGTGCGTGCGTGTGCGTGCGTGTCTTCGCGCGTGCGTGCGTGTGTATGCGAGTGTGAGTGAGTGTGCGTGCGTGTCTTCGCGCGTGCGTGCGTGTGTAGGTGAGTGTGTGTGAGTGTGAGTGAGTGTGCGTGTGTCTTCGCGCGTGCGTGCGTGCACAATGACTGAGGGAGCCACAAGCAGCACGCCCAACAGCGCACGCAGAGCGAGAGACCCACACGGCATCGCCAGTACGTCGTGTCAAAGCCCGCGCCCAAGTTGACCACCTGCGCACCCTCCGCAAACTGCGACAGAAAGCGGCGCAGGAGGGCGTGCATCGCCGTCACGCGGGCCCAATAACCTGCGCACCCACGCGTCATCCCCTCTCCTCCACACACGAACAGAAATCAATGTAGTAGCATACAAGTTCTGCCGGTCGTAAGCAGCGATACAAACAAAGCCAAAACGAGGGACAAGCGCCATGACGCTCAACAAGTTCTGCCTGTCGTCGCAAGCAGCGATACAAACAGTGCCAAAACGAGGGACAAGCGCCATGACGCGCAACGTCTCTCAACGGGAGACTGGCACGATTGAAGGAGATGAGACGTGCCTCTGTTAATCAGCGGCTGTTTTCGCTCGGCGCGCCTCACGAAGCCCTTCAGATAGGGGTCGTCCCAGTAGCCCAAAGTGACGGCGGACCTGGCAGACAGCACGTGGGATGGGAGCAGAGGGGGCGTGTGTGTGAGAGTTTGTACTCAGATAGGGGGCATCCCAGTAGCCCAAAGTGACGGCGGACCTGGCAGACAGCATGCGGGATGGGGCAGAGGGGTCTTGTGTGTGAGAGTTTGTACGTGTTTCGTGTGCACGTACAGTGCATGTATGTGTGTGCGTGTGTGCGTGTGCGTGTGCGTGTGCGTGTGGCTGTCTGTCCTTCTGTGTGTGTTGTTTGTGTGTGTGACCCACAGTTTGCACTGCGTCGCATCGTCGTTTGTTCCGCGCACCGCGTCGTCTTCGCTTTCCGGCGGCCGAGACATGTTCTCCCACACACCGTTCTCTTCCGCACCCGAAACAAGGCTTCCGTGTTGTGTGCTTTTACCACAGTTGAAGTGCGTCCGTGTTAGGCACGGTGGGGATGCAGTGTCCGCGGACAGGGTGACCGCTGATAATGTCCGCCGAGCGCCGGCACAATTCACACACTTGTTCGCACGCTTTCCCTGCCGGTTGTTTTTTGTGTCTGCCGTCCACTCCCGGGCGTGTTCGCGTCGCCTCGGATCATGGCGCACACTCCACGCACTGGCGACTATTGATTTGCAGTCACTCACACACAACCCAAGCATCACACGCTCATACATTTGCTGTCACTTTTCGATTCACGCAAACGCCGCAGCCGCCGCCATGCAAGCGGCCTTTTCCGACAGCACGAGACACACAGCGCGTCCCGAGTACAGACACCATGCGTCCTCGCTCTTTTGTTCGGCCCTGCCGCCGCCGTCGCCACTGCCTTCGCTCTCGTCAACGTCCTCCCACATGTCGTCGTCGTCGTCATCGTCTTCACCGCCGTCGTCGTTATCGTCTTCTTCACCGCCGCTGTCGTCGCCAGCAACTGTTACAGAACCTTCGCCGTCATCGACCATCGCCACCCCTTCACGCGCTACCGCCCCACCATCGCCGCCTTCGCCGCCTCTGCCCATAGCGTCGTCCACGGCATCGAAGCCGTTCTCTTCCCAAGCCGAAAAGCGTGAGCGGTAGACATCGCATACGTTGCTTAAGGAGGTGAACAGACGACCATATCCCCACGCATGAAGTCCCGCGGCACACAACATAAAGGGCGTCAATCCGCAGGGGACGGCGCCTCCGGGCGACCGGCGAAAGAGGCTCGCCCTTTCCAGGAGCCTCGTCGCAGCCCACATGTTGCGGAGTGCGCACGCGGCAAACATTGCGTTCTGCGACGTCTGTCGCCTTCCATTGACAGCTGCCCCGCGCACGGCCCCTCGTTGGCAAAGGAAAGTCACGCTGTCCGTCCAACCCATTTCCTCGGCAATATCCATCGCGGTCGCACACGTCGTCGTCGTCGTCGCCGTAACGTCAGCGCCGGCGTCCAAAAGCAGCCCCATCAACTCCGTCGACTCAGCCTGCCGCGCGCACACGTGAAGCGGCGTCTCACCGTGCGTATCCCTCGCGTTCGGGTCCGCCCCGCTCTCCAGAAGCACCCGCGCAAGTGCGAGGGAGCTGTTTTCGCAAGCCACGTGGAGGGCCGTTTTGCCCTCGGCGTTCGCAGCACGCACATCCGCACCGAGTCCCAACAACGCCTCCAGCGTCTCGGGGGAGGCGTCGCGAGAGGCACACAGCGCATGCAGGGGCGTATTGCAGTCGACGTCGGCCACGTTGACATGAGCGGTAACGCCGGAAGCGTTAAGCCACGGACGCAAGGCGAAACCCCGTGCGGCGGACAAGTGCAGCAGCGTGCGCCCGCGTCGGTCGCGCACGTCAAAGTCCGCGCCGTGTTCGACGAGGACGCGAATGACGGCGGCGATCAAGGCGTGGTTATCGTCGCTGTCGCCGATACGTTCGTGGTTATCGCCGCTATCGCCGAGACGTTCGTGGTTGTCGTCGCTATCGCTGACACGCTCGGCGTCCATCTGCAAAATTCCATTCGGATGCAGGGAGTCCCAGTAGCGCTCATCGTCGATGATACTCCTTCGTGCATTGGCGACGTACTGCGCTGTTGTGCGACCCGTCCTCGACAGGGCGTTCACGTCGCCGCCGTGCGCCAACAACAGGCGTAGCACTGCCGCATCCTTGAAGGTGTTAGAATAAGCGTAATGCAGGGCCGATTGCCCACCGTCGTCCAGCGCGTTTACGTCCACGCCCGCGCTCAGTAGAGCACGTAAGACCGTGAAATAAACGTCCGAAGTAATGCGGTCGAGGCACGGTCGGAGCATCTGGGGCTGGGCGAGGGAGGGGTGCGATTCCAAGAGACCGACGACGAACTCGGCGTTGGAAGCGGACAAGGGCTTGTGACCGCGAAGGAGAAGACACAGTGCGTTCCCGCCGCGACTCGTGTCGGCGCCCACGTCCGCGCCCCTCTCGATGAGCAGACGGGCGATATCCCAAGCGCCATGCCAACAGGCCTCGCACAGAAGGGAGTAATCGCCCACGCGGACGTTGACGTCGAGCCCGCGGTCCAACGCCCTCCGCATGGGTTCGGCCGACACGGGCGTCCTCTCGTAGTGGCATGCGCCGCACAGTTTTTTCAACATTTCAACCGGGTGATCCCGCGGGTGAATCGAGTCGTCCCTATCAATGAAGAGGGATACTACGTCTAACACTTTGTGCCTCACGGCGACATCGAAGGCGGTCTCCCCATTTTCATCGCGCACGGAAGTGTCGACGCCGGCGTCCAGCAGCTGCAACACGGCGTCCGTGGAACACAAGACAGCCATGTGAAGGGCAGTCGATCCGATCGGATACGCCTTGGTACAATAACCGGTCGTCACCTTCGCCGATGTCGTGCGCGTGCTCAGGGGGGCACCGGCCAAGATGAGTGCTTGGAGAACATTGTGAGGCCCATAGGAGTTCCGTGCGACCGCAGCGTGGACAATCGTGTAGCCCTCGTGCACAGCGCCCACGTCCAGCCCCGCGCGAGTGAGCACCGCGAGACTCTCCGGCGACGGCGACGCGAAGAACACCTCCCACAGCTTTCTCTGCGGCATCTCGGAGGGGTCCACGCGCACGCCGGCTTCTATGTACGCCATCAGCGCCATGAGCGCATGTGGATCCCAACTTCTAACCACCGCGGCCAATGGAAGATGCCCTTGTTCGTCGACGGCGTTCGGATTCGCGCCCGCTTGCATAAGCGCCCTCACAATGGCGTCCCCGCTTGAGGTCGACGCCGCATGAAGTGCCGTGCGACCGCGGTGGCCCCGCGCGTTCGGATTCGCGCCGGCGGTCAGCAGGGCCTGGACAACGTCAAGATCGTTTGCCCACGCCGCTGTAATGAGCGGTGTCACGCCGTTATTGTCGCACGCGTTGACGTCCGCACCGGCAGCAACGAGCGCGCCGACAACATTGCCCCAGCACGAGCACGCCACGGAGAGGAGGGGAGTTACGCCCATTCCGTCGCGCGCGTTAACATCAGCGCCGTGGGCCAGTAGGGCGTCAATGACGGCCTCGTTGCTCCTGCGAGCCGCCGAATGGAGAGGCGTCCCTTGGGTACAGTCTCGCGCGTTGATGTCGCCACCTGCACCCACAAGCATGCCGACAATCATGCGAACGTGGGGCCCCGGATCGTGAGTATTGATATGGGGCCGCAGGAGGTCGCTACAACTGAGCGAGTGGAGGGGGGTCTCTCCCGTGACGACGTCGGCCAGCCAGGCGCTCACACCGCCAGTAAGAAGTGTCTGCACGGTCGAAACGCGAAGGTACGCACACGCGGCGTGAAGGGGCGACGCGAGACGAAACACTCGATCGCGCGTTCTGCCGTCGAACGCCACCGTAGATATCCTGAGGAAATGCGATGACACGACACATCAGATACCGGGGCAGCACGATCGAAGATGCAAGATTCCGTACTAAAGTGTGCGAGTAGCACACACGCGCACACGCACACACACACACACACACACACACATACATACACACACAGAGACCTACACACGCACACACACACAGACACAGACACATACAGACACACACGCACACACACACACACACACACACACACACACACACACACACACACACACACACACACACACACACACACACACACACACACACACAC
>CALSCQ010000142.1:0-17540 GCA_943704525.1 Pigoraptor vietnamica
CCCCCGACCCCCCCACTTACCCATCGTGCTACTTCGCTACTTCTTATTGTGCAGGCTCATGTACGACGACCGCGACACGGCACCCGCCGACGCGCCCATGTTCGGGTACTTCCTCGGCCGCCTCTCGTCCACGTTCCAGACGTTGCACGTGGGTCCGAGCGTCTACACGGCGCCGCAACACGAGGACAACGGCTACAGTCGCGCCGCGGGCTTCACCAACTACTTCTTCTCGAACCGCGCCGACGGCAGCAAGACGGCGCGCTCCCGCAAGCAGTGGGGCATCTACGCCGGCACGAAGGGAGAGCTCCGCCCTCTCGCCGAGACGCAGGACATTGGCTTGGAGCGCCACGCGCTCGTCGGCATTAACCTGTCGTCCCAGCTGCGCTACCAGCTTGATTTTCCCAGCCCCGCGCAGTGGTCTGCGATTGGCGGCGACGACGCGGTGTACGCGGCAAACGTGGAGCGCCTGAAGACGGACGGGAACTTCTCGGCGTTTTTGGAGGGCTATGCGTCGACCTCGCCCATGACGCCGCTCATTGAAATGCTGCGCGACACGACGCCGAGCGCGATTGAGGGCGTCGTGCGCATGGTCGAGATGCAGGCGTTCCAGGTGGCGGACATCATGGCGAACGGCGACAACGCGTTTGACAAGCGCGTCCACTTTTACACGATGATTGCCGACTGGCAGGCGGAGTCGCAGTACGTCGCGCGGATTGTGCTTCGAAACGACACCGGGCTGCTCACGGCATCGCAGGAGGCGCGGTTGAAGGCGTGCCTCGCGTACATCCACGGCATTATATGGGACACGGACTTTATGCCGTACGATCGCGAGGTCTACGAGGAGGTGCGTGGCCGTGCGTGCGGCTGAACAGCGCGTGCGTCCCTGTGTGTGTGTGTGTGTGCGTGCGTGCGTGCGTGTGTGTGTGTGTGTATGTGTGTGTGTGCGTGTGTATGTGTGTGTGTATGTGTGTGTATGTGTGTGTGTGCGCGTGTGTGTGTGTGTGTGCGTGCGTGCGTGCGTGCGTGCGCGCGTGTGCGTGTGCGTGTGTGTGTGTGTGTGTGTGTGTGAGCGCGTCGCTTGCCTTATTGTGTCGGTGTTTGTGCATTAAATTCGCTCCTGTGTACGCGCGGCGCCACTGAAATTCGAACTGACACCCGTTTGACCCTTCGCTGCGCAGGCCGGCAACCCCAACCAGAACGCCGTGCTCATCTACCAGCGCGCGCAGGCGGCGCTCGTCCTCCCCTCGCACCCCGTCATGTCCACGCGCCTCGCCACCGCGCGCAAGATGGTCCTCGACTACTTTGACGGCTTCTACGTCAGCGCCGAGGGCGCCCCTCGCGGCGGCACGTGGTACCAGCGCCCCGGCACGGACCCTGCTCTGTGGGCCATGCTTGAGTTTGGCGACTACAGCGAGACGACGCCCTTCGAACGGCTGCACCTCTACGGCCAGTGGTATCTCTCGGCGGCGACCCCCGTTGAGCCGCAGATTGGCGGAGGGCGCAAGCTGGTCGCGCTCGGGGACGGGTCGACGTACTCGAGCAGCATCGTGGCCGTGCTTGCGACGCTGCTCCGCCGCATCTTTGGCGCTGCGGATCCTGTCGCCGGGCAGCTGCAGTGGCTGTGGCAGGCGTTCCGCACGGAGTACTCAAAGGAAGTCCACGACTATGGGTTCGGTCCGAGCTTCCTCGTCATTGACGCGTTTGCGCCTGCGGTCACGCCCACGCTCCCTGGCCGGGATTATCCCGGATACTGGACGTCGCTTCGGCAGGGCCAGTTGACTCCGGAGGAGACGGCGCTGTGGCTGATCAAGGGCCCGTTTTACACGGACCACCGGTGGGTGGTCGCGCGGCTGTTTGCAATCTGCATGCGCACATCCCGCTTGTCTACCCATCCCCCGCTTCCCCTGTTTGCCAGCCCCGTCTCAGACGCCATCAAGACGACTGTGTTTCACTCGCTTTCATCTTGCCTGTGCCAATTGCGCGCGTTTTTGCAAAATGCCATGTCAGTGAGCTGACGCAATTCCTGTGGCGCACGTTCAGGCACCACGACATGGGCCACGTGACCATGTACGCCCTCTCGGCGCCCCTCTGCATCGACTGGACGGCGAACATCAACAATCCGCCCACGCCCGGCGCTTTCGTGCACAACAAGGTCCTCTTCGACAGCAGCCTTCCCGACATCTCGATTACCTCATGGGACGAGGACAACTCGCGCCTCCGGGGTGGCGACGCCGACCCCTACTCGTACGGGTGGGACTACTACCCCGTGAGCCCCTCGTCAAGCCTTCTGGACATGCACGGCGCGTCGTACGCGTCGCACACGAGCACACTGCGCGCGACGCAGAGCGACTTTTGGAAGCGCGCCGTGACGCTCGTCTCGAGGAACCCGTCGCAGCCCATCATCTACGTGCGTGACTCGTTCACCGGTCCCAAGGCGAACGATCCGAAGGTCCTCACGTGGTGGGTCGAGGCCAACTTGACGGTCGAGGCCCCTGGTGGTGCCGTCGTTACGCCTCCCCACCGCTACTTCGCGCCGGATGCATCGTCCGCGGACCTGCCGTCGGCGACGCCGAAGCAGCCGTTCCCCGAGGGCGACTTTGGGCGGTTCGGGTTCACGGGCAACCACTACCGCCTGCACCGCGCGGGAGGCATCGACTTTGACGTCCACGTGCACGCCGGTGCGAAGGGCTCGAACGCAGAGTACGTCCTCGGCGCGTTTATGATCTCGGCGCTGAGCGGTCGCGAGGAGAACGAGGCGTACGTCATGCTTCAGAAGGGGCAGTACTACGACCAGCAGTACGTCGCGCGCGTGCACTCGACGTCCCCTGTGATGCAGACGGTCATGCTGCCCGTCGAGAAGGGGCAGGCACGCACGGGCACGGTCCGCGCCGCGCCGTGCGGTTCGCTTGTCCGTCGCGAGAGCCTCGGCGACCGCGCGTGTTTTGGCAGCGATGGGTACTCGTACGCGGACGGTACGACGGCTTCGGTGACGATGGTGAGCGGGGCGAGCGTGTCCCTCGATTCGACGCTGCACGCCGGCGCGCGCATGAGCATCAGCGGCGGTCCTGGCGAGGTCCTCTGCGATCTGAGCGCGGGCACTGCGAAGGTGCGCGCGTTCGGGCCGGCGGGCAAGCGCACGGTCACAATCAAGTGCGCCGGCAAGTACAACAAGTACACGACCGGCGAAATGGGCGCCGTCCCCGACAACACCTTTGAGATTGATCACGACAACGGTGTGACAGAGCTCAATCTCGCGCTCGACACCACCGTCAACCCCGATCCGGACCTCTATCTCGACCCCCTCCTCGCGTTGCGGTCCAACGCCGAGTCCTACAACGGGCTCATCGTGAACAGGCGCGACGGGAAGGCGTACGCGTGCCGGTCGACGGTGACGGGCAGCCGCTGCATGGTGGCGGACGCATCGGCCCCGCGCAAGTGGAAGCGTGAGTAGCGCCCGAGATGACTTGAACCCTTTCGCACTTGGTTTTTGAAGCGGTTTAATTGACTCAGCTTTCTGTTAATGCTTGTCATGCGTAATTAGCATTTGCAGCCACTTTTCTGTTGCGGCAAACTCACAGTTGCGCCCTCCTCCGCGTAGCTCTTCCTACGATCAGCGGGACGGTGTGGATCCGCGGCATGGAAGTGCACTCCGGCCTCGTGTTTGGCACGCCGGACATTGAGAACCCGATGTCGAACGTGCACGTGCTGCGCAGCGTCTGGGAGCCCGCAACGGCGGAGGAATTGGCCGTGTACACGAGCATGACGTCGTTTGACGGCGTCCACGTGATCCCGACGTCAATGGGGGAGGACTTTTCGCCGCTCTCGTACGCGCCGGTGGCTGGCGGCTTCGGCAAGTACCTGTGGGCGACACGCAAGGGCATCGGTTACTCGACCACCGCCGGCGGCGACATTGTGTACACGCTCGTGTTTGACTGCAGCGGCATTTCGACGTGCAGTGCCGCGGGCCTCTACTGAAATGTTTGGGGCGTTGCCTGCATATACCAATGAAGGAGAACACGGCGGAGAGGCCTGCAATGCCAAATCATTGCGTTACCACATCACCGTGTAACGGAGCAATCTGATTGGCTGCCCGGAGGCTAACCGTGCTAACCGGCCAGCGTCATGTGAGCCGGCACAGACCCCTCGTCCTCACCCGTCGAACGCACTCTCCTTGCACATGCGGTCGATGCTACGTGAGTAAGAATGCGCGGCGATGCATCTTGGATTTGGCAGACCGCCGGCGACGACTGACTGACTGAGAGTGGCCGCAGGCCGGCAGTGTGCCCACCGGTTGACGAAGCGGTAACAACGCCGGGAAACCATGACTACTTCCGACGCCGACGTGCGCGCTGCCGTGCACAGGTTCTGCAGCGCGCGCGGCATCCCCACCGATAAGGACGTCGTCGCCATCACCATCCAGGAGAACCGCGGGGCTCGCTTTGGGGCGATCATATTCGACCTCGAGGCCGGTCGCCAGCTCAGCAACTACCCGCGCGCAAACGACCTCGTGAACGGCCGCGTCGAGTTTCGCGCGCCAAGCTCGCGCGGGGCGGACTATCTCGTGTGCTACCGTGCCGGCCTGCCGACGGTTTCAGACAAGGACGTCGCGGCTGTGCAGTTGGCGGCCGCGGGCGAGGCTGCCGGCGAACGTTTCCCGTGCTGTGCGTCGATGCAGGAGTACCGCCCGCGCTACCTCGACAGAGAGGACGCCTTCACGCGCTTCAAGAACTCGAGCGGGACGGTCGACAGTATCGTGTTTGAGCTCAAGACGCAGGTTGACAACGGGCCGCTGCTGAGCACCGAGTACTACGCCCTCGCGAACGGCGTGCGCCAGAAGGTCACAGGGAGCTTCCCGAACAAGCTCCACGCGTACAAGAACTACAAGTGCACCGTCCACAACCGCTTCTTTGCGGTGGACCTCCGCAGCACGTCCGGGGTGGGCGCATACGTATACAACGACCACCACATGCGCGTGAATCCCTTCTCGCAGAACGTCGACACCTTCGTGGCCATGGTCGCGGAGATGTATTGAGAGCCGGTGCATCAAGGCGACCGAGCCGGCGTTTGCCCGGCGCCAGACAGTGCCAGTGGAGAATGGCGTGTTGAACTCCAAACTAAAGACACCGACGGCTTCAATCACGGGTCGAATGACAATGTCATGTTCGTGATTAACTGTGGCGGCCGAGGACGGTTACAGCGAACGCATTTAGAAGCGGTGCATCGTTCGCATCTGTGGAAGTGGAGTTAGTGGCCAACATGGCGTTGCGGCGTACATCAAATGCACGGGAACACGGCACCGGAGCACAGTGCACTGTGGAACCGCTTAATGGCATCCACAGAAAAACATAACAACACGCAAGTGTCGCATTCTTGGCGTTTACTTACTGTCACTGCCATTGTGACGGAGCAATCTGTCGTGATTGGTACAGCAAACTCAGAGTACGCACGAAAGCGACACGCGGAACGAAAACACCGCACGAGCAGTCACATCTCCCGGTTGGCGCGTTGCATCCACACTAACATCTTCAGAGGCAACGCTCGCGGGGGAACAGACCGAGACGGCCGATTGTGTCATTGGTCGCCGAGGACCCCATCGAGCCGGCGCGCCATCAGCCGATTACAAACTTGTCCGCATTGTCTTTTAGCCAGCGAACCATGAAAGGCGTGCAGGACAACGACACATCCTCCTCTGTCGTCGAGCGGCTCACGCTTTCAGCGGTTGTGCGGACGCCAAAGTCAATCGCCGCCTGTAACACGTCCCTGCGCTCGGCAAGCGCCCACTGACGTACGCAAAACGGCCGGCGTATAATCTCGATGCCAAGGGCTCGCTCAAGCGCAAACGTGTCGTAATTGACAGGCACCGCATTCCCTCCGCCTGCCGCTGCATTCAAAACCCCCTGATGCTTCTCTAGGATGGCCCGCACGAATCGCATGTCCCGCACGTGCGCAAGTGCCTTCTTTAGCTCACTGGAGCGCAGCGACCACTCCACCACGTCGGACCGGTTTGACTCAAACCACCGAACGAAATCGAGGCGCCCATCCCGCACCGCCGCAAGGAACGCACGCCGCAGCTCGTCATCCGTCACGCCCTGCTCGAGTGCCCAATGAAAGAACCGCCACCGACGCGCCTGGATGGCCGAGCTTAGCGATACACGCTGGCCGGGCAGCCGACGCGCGATCATCCTCGCGAGGCAAAAGTGCCCGGCGCGACAAGCCGCATCAAGAGCATGGGTGAGATTGAACGGCAACTGCACCGGGTGAAATCGCTGCTGAACAGCGTTGGCGAAAATGGACGGCAACAGCAACGTGTCAATTTCCTCCTGAACGCCTGCATGGCGCGACTCGTTGGCGTCGATCATGTACGCAACCATGTCATAGTGCCCAGCGGCAGCGGCCGCGTCCGCGTCCACGAACTGAAGATTAAAGCCGGAGTCGAACGCATTAATTCGCGACACTTGACCCACATCCACACGCTCGCAGAGCTGGCGGAGCAGTGCGAGGTCCCCGCTCTGAAAACAGTGTTCATACCACTCGCGCGCCGAATACCTGACGAAACTGCCATCACGAGCTACGTTTAGTTGCTCCATGATGGACAGCGTAACATCGACAATCTGTTCCGTCAGCTGCAACTCGCGTGGGGGGCCGATCCCCTCGAGCGTGTCCATAACATCTGCCGCATAATTGCCGGTGTTGCTCACGAACAGGGCCCGATAGTCGCCGAGGCACCGTTTCGACTTCATCCACAGGAGCGCATCGGTCGCACCGAAGTGCAGCAGAAGCCACATCGCCCTGGAGAGGCCAAGCTTTCGCATCTGCCGCCCCACCACCTCCGCGTCCTCGTACCGGCCACGACGGAGGAGCGACACGAGCCCCCATGCACCGGTACGGAACGTTCGCAGAACCCATTCACACGTACCCCACTCGCGCGCACTCGCATGCTGTAAACACAACCCGCGAAGGCGCTCCAAAACCGCGTCGCTCCCCGTTTGAAATGCCCGCTCGGCGATCGCCTCCCTCACCGTCTCAGGGAGCGCGTCGAAAGCGACAGGGGCGCGGCTGACGGCGCGTTCAAGCGCTTCGACAGAGGCGGCCGTTGCAGCAAGCATGAAGAGACGCTCCGACACTTCCACATCCGCGTCGCAATCGTCCGCGCAATCCACCTTCTGCGCACCCCGAAGCACGTCAATGACGCCGTCAACAAGGACTTCGGAAAAGAGGGAGACGCTCGTGAGCTCGATGATGTCTTCTGCCAAAACAAACGGAAGCAGCCGGGCAAGAAGGGTCGCATCTCCCATTGCAATTGCCGCCCGTGCCGCATCGCGGGCGGCTACCAGCTCCGACGTAACAAAGGACGGCGCCGTGTCCAACAGCGTAGTCAGCTGCTCGCGGTTCAATCGCCGAAACCGCGCCTCCGCGATGCTGTACATGCCCGCCGCGCAAAAGACCTCGCGCCGGTTGCAGACAATGAAAATGAACATATCCATGTCGCCCCGCCGAAGCGCCGCCTTGAGCGACTCATTCGAGCAGTGCGTCACGCGTCCGCGCTTGACCTCGTCCTCGTGGAGCAGCTGAATCACCTCGAGGTGCCCGCTCTTCGCCGCGAGGTCAATGTCCCAGTGGCCGTACGGGCGATACCGCGACAAATCGCCAAAGACGCTGTCGTTGACGACCGTGTCGCCAATCCGGTCGAAGAAGTTGCAGAGGCGCTTGCACGTCGCGCGGAGGTGTCCAACGTCCGTCAGCGTGAACCGCGCGAGCTTGACGAGGTAAACGAGCACCTCCTCCGACAGGCCGAGAAGAAGAGAGACGCCCGCGCCATCCGAGACGCCGTCCATTGTGCGAGCTCAAAACGATGCCGAGGGAAGCGAAATCACACAACGACCCCGCAGCGACGGTGAGCCGTTTCTCCGCACACTTTGCACACGCAACGCGATGGGCGAGCTGTCACACGTGCCAAAACAAGCGCAATTACCTGCATCACTCGTCTTTCTTCGTCAGTTCCGTGGGGAGTGTGCGTCCGCGCGCGCGCGTGTGTGTGTGTGTGTGTGTGTGTGTGTGTGTGTGTGTGTGTGTGTGTGTGTGTGTGTGTGTGTGTGTGTGTGTGTGTGTGTGTGTGTGTGTGTGTGTGTGTGTGTGTGTGTGTGTTGCACTATCACGTGACCGCGCAATTCACTGCACACCCCGGCTGTTGATGGAGGTAGGACGAATGAGTGTTGCGCGCATCACTATGGCTTATGTATGAAAACAGGCTGGGTGTTCCCGATGTGGATGGACCTTTAATTTGACTTGTTCGTCGTTTTGTGGGCGTATTTTGAGGTTGACGCAAATAAATTCCCACGTATGCCTTGTGTATGGACAACAAGCTGCCATGTGGACGGACCTTAATTTGACTTGTTCGTCGTTTTTGTGGGCGTTTTTTGAGCTTGACGCAAATCGATTCTCCGGCTGACCCCTATTCTCTGTTGTGGCTTACTCGGTTCGGACAGTGGGGGGCGTGCACCGATTTCCCACGACTGAGGGCGCGCACACCGCGCGATTTGCGCGAACGCCTCCACTGACTCCTGCTCGCACTCGACGCACTGACTTACTGCCGGCAGTGTGGCTGCAGCCGGCACTGTATACTGCAGCCGAATTTCAAACTAGTCGACTGCTGGAGTCCTGTACTGCCCTAAGGGCTCGATCGGCCGTCAATGTTATCGTGAGGGCGGAGTGACCCCTCAAAAAAAAATGGCGCGATTCAGTTGTGCCATTGCGGTTGCCGCCGTGGTCGTTCTTTGCATCGCGCAGCTTGGCGGCGTCGCTGCGGACGAGTGCTCTGCAGAATGGCTGAAGGACATTGCCGATTGGAAGCAGGCGTTTGGTTCGTGGAAGCAGGACGTGTGCCAAGCGTGCAACAACGGTGCGTCCACTCATTTGCTGCGGTTGATTCTGATTGTTGTGTGTCACTTGATCGCTCAGTGAAACGCCACACACGAGACTGCCGTCATCGAGGCCTCGGCAGCGCAACCGTACTGACACGGACAGTCCCAGTACGGGACAGCCCGTGGCGTATTCGCGGTTCAGTTTGTCGTTGTCTAGCGACTGATGTGACTCTGAGTGACTTTCACTCACTCACCGATGCCCATCGACGCCCCTCGACGCTGTACGTTGCACACCACGCAGCGACTTACCGGCGCTTCCAATCCGGCCATTCGCAGGCGACACGTACGGCGCGTGCCCCACGAGCTCGGCTATTCTGGCGAACGACCCCCTTCGCCCGCACAGCATCTTTGACCACCTCTCGCCCGTAGAGCTGCTCTCCGTTCGCGAGTTCCTGCTCGACAACGACCGCTCGGGACTCAACCTCGTGGAGGATCCCGAGATCATGAAGTCGAACCGCATCAGCCTTATCCAGGTCCATCTGCCGAAGAAGGTACGCGCTGGCACTGAGTTACCAAAAATGCAACAGCCTCGGCGTGCACGTACCCCAGGCACCCTGTGCGACCGTGCCATCGATCAGAGCTGTGCCAACGTAGATGCACTCACGCGCCTCCACTTACTAGCGTGTGACTGCCCTTGCGCACTGCTGCAGAGCGAGGCCGTGGCGTACCTCGACGATCCCGAGCACGCCCCTCGTCCCGAACGCCGCGCGAAGGTCAACCTGTTCATGGGTGCCGAGGAGCCGCCGTTTGTCGGCTTTTACAGCGTCGGTCCCATCGTGAACGGCCGCGTTGCCGACGACGCCACGATCGTCAAGCTCGGCGACGGATGCCAGTGGGGCCAGCGCTCGCCCGACCCCCTCGAGTACGAGTTTATCGACGACGCGCTGCGCCGGGCGATGCGCAAGCTGTGGCGCGTGACGCTTTACACGTACGACGCCGTCTTTGACCCGGAGGACTGCCCACCGGAGCGCAACGGCACGTGCCTCGGGCTGACGTACACGGACACGGCGCCGCGCGGGACGGACCTTTCGCAGCAGGAGATGTGGCTATACTTTATGATCGACGTCGAGGGATTCTTCCTCATGAACACGGGGCTCGAGATGCTCGTCAAGCACAGCGCGGAGGACGGCCACGACTTTTACGTCAAGCAGATCTTCTTCCGCGGCCGCTCGTTCGATACGGCAGAGGCGCTGCTGGCCGAGTGGGACTCTGACGAGTCGTACCGCGTCAAGCTCGACTACGAACTGGAGACGGACCCCCTGTGGAGCAGCCTCCGCCGTCGCGGCCGTGGGCGCGCATTCGAGGACAAGAAGGCACCGCGCATGCAGGAGCCTCAGGGCCCACGGTACGCTCTGAACGGCCAGACGCTCGAGTGGATGGACTGGAAGATGCACCTCGGCGTGAACTTTGAGGTGGGCGCGCGGCTCATGGACGTGTCCTTCAAGGGCGAGCGCATCGCGTACGAGCTGAGCCTCTCGGAGGCCCTTGCGACCTACTCGTCGATTTCGAGCCCGGCGCAGGTGGGGTGCGATGTCTGATCTCCGCCTGCCTGTCGTTGGATTAGATTGTGGCTAGCCGGACATTTATTCGTGGAGTCTCGTGTTTGATCTGTTGGATTAGATCGTGGCTGGCAGGACATTTGCGGCACGTGCTGGTTTGCAGCCGGGGTTTCCCTCGCGCACGCATCGCAGTTGCGCACACTGACACACTCGCCGTGCACTCGAACAATGCGCAGGCGAACGTTTTCTATCTCGATTCGGCGTGGGAGCTCGGCGTCGGTATGTTCGAGCTCGTTCCCGGCCTAGACTGCCCCGAGCACGCGACGTTCCTCGACCTCTATTTTGTCTCCGTTGACGGTCTCGAGAGGCGCCGCCACGGCGTGTGCATCTTTGAGGAGGACCTCGGCAAGCCAACGATCAAGCACTTTGACAATAACTGGGACGATGGGTCGTTCCTGTGGGTGTCGGGCGTGCGCGCGACGCGCCTCGTGATCAGCATGACGCTGACCGTGAACAATTACGATTACTGCGTCCGCTGGATGTTCAACTACGACGGAAGGTGGGCGCAGCACTCTGGCTGATCGTTACTCGCGCGTCCCCCCTTCCCCGGCCCTCCTCTCCTCAGTTTCCCCTCTCCTGACCCACATTGCACCAACGCCACCTTCAGCATGGACTTCCACACGTCCGCGAGCGGCTTTATCCAGTCCGGACACTGGTACGAGGCCGACCACCCCTACGGCACGCGCGTGCGCAAGAACACGATGGGCACGCTGCACGACCACATGCTCTCGCTCAAGCTCGACCTCGACATACTCGGCGCCGAGAACTCGTTCCAGGTCGCGCAGGTGAAGACGGAGACGCGGGACATTCCGCACCTCAACCAGCGCCGGCAGCAGAAGGTTATCGAGCGACGCACGCTGCAGAGCGAGGACGAGTCGCGTCTGAAGATCGACCCGTCGTCGCCGGCATTCTGGACGGTCATTAATCCCTCGAAGCGCAACAAGTGGAACGAAGTTCCCGGCTACAGAATCCACCCAGGTGGGTCCCGAGGCGGCCTCAGTTGATGGCAGAGAGATGGAGAGACGGAGGGAGAGTTGGACTGTGGGAGGGTTAGAGCAGTTCGTGCGTGCACTCATCGGTCACATCCCTCCGCAGGAACTTACGTTCGCAGCCTGCTCGATGCGGACTCCCCCCAGCTCAAGTCGAGCGCGTGGGCGAAGGACAATGTGGCCGTCACTGTACGCAAGGAAGAGGAGGTGCGCGCGCGTTGTCACGCATACGATTTGTGCTCACACAACCACACAGCACACGCATATGCAAGCCCGTATATGATGTGCACACATATGAAAGCACGATATGCACACGGCATGCAGGCACCGCACTTCAGCGGCAGCGCGTACACATTCCGTTGCGTTACCTAACACGAAGACCGCTCGGCACCTTTGTTGCAGGACCGGAGCAGTCACGGCTGTAACCAGCCCGTCCTCGAGTCGCCCTACGTCGATTTCGACACGTTTTTCAACTCGGAGCCGCTGGAGGGCCAGGACATTGTTGTGTGGCTGACGCTGGGCACGATGCACCTGCCGTCGAGCGAGGACATTCCGAACAGCCTCCTGCACTCGGGCAACATGATGGCCAGGTGCGTGTTACGAGTCCCGCGCCGTAACGTGCGCTCTTAAGAGTGTTGGCATGCAAGACGCGTTTGCATTTGAGTCGCACTTAAGAAGACGAATGACACTCACCGCTTTGCTTGTGTGCGCGCCCCCGCAGCATCAAGCCCGCCTCGTACTTCGACGTGAGTAGCGGAGCACTTGGCCTCTGGCGGTTCAGTTCAGTTGTCGGCCGTAGATCGTCTTGCCGTTGTCGCTGTCCACTCACGCGCGTAATATTCGCAGGAGAACCCCATCACCGAGTCACGTGATTCGATCTACCTGGAGCGCAAGGACAAGCACACGACGACCGTCTACAACGAGCTCGGGACCGTCGCCTGCGCTTCGAAGACAAAGCCCTTCAATTACGACGGCACGACGCTCTCCGACGACTTTGAGCAGTAGGCGGCGGTTCTGCGTTGCACGGCCCCGTCTGTGTGCGCGCATTTGGCGGCCGCCAAGAGTAATCTCGCTCTGCAGTTACTGAAGTAAAGGGTGCCCATAGGTACACCTCTGCCGTTTGCATAAGAGCGAGGGAACCCAAATTAGCCAAGCGAGATTGCTTCATTCGAGTGGGGCAATCGCAGTGTCGCACGATGGGTCACTTGGCCAGCGCAGCGCCCGGTCGGTTCACTGCGGCGCAATTCCGGGCTTCGAGGCCGCGCGTTGAAAGTCACGGCGGGACTTTGAGAGCGCCGACGATTGACACGTCGTCTATGCCGCCGCAGCCAACAATTGTGAGGTTATGGACGGTCGCCCGCAATTCCGACGCGTCTTCAGCGCTAATGTCATCGCACCCGACGAGTGTGAGCGAGTGCACGCGCGCAAGCGACGACAGCCCGCTAACGCCGTGACACTCTTCCAGCTTTAGGGTGTGAACTCCGGCCAGTCCAGATACGTCCCTGACGGACTCGCACGCGATTAGGGTCAAGTTGTGGACGGCTCCTAGAGCGGAGACGTCCTCTACTCCCGCACATTCCATGAGCGTGAGTGTGTGCACGCCGGAGAGCGCAGAAACGTCGGTGACTTCGTCGCAACGGCCCAACGAGAGCGTGTGAACGCCTCCCAAAGCCGAGACATCGTCGACGAGTGGCAGGCTGTCAAGGGTAAGATCGCGCACACGGCCGAGCGAGGACACATCGCGCACGTCATCGCAATGGGAGAGAGTGAGCACGCGGATGCCTCCGAGGGAAGACACGTCTTCGACTCCGCACGAGGTGATGGAAAGCACCTTCACGGTGCCCAGAGCCGACACATCGCGCACATCCGCGCAGTTGCCGAGTGTGAGCGAGTGGACACCACCGAGCGCTGACACGTCCTCTATGGGAAGCGTATCGAGAACGAGCGTGTGCACGCGGCCCAGCGGCGATACGTCGCACACTCCGTCGCACGCGCTGATCATGACACTACGGACGGCGCGCAACGGGGACACATCGCACACCGAGGGACAGTCCCAGAGCGTCATGCCACTAGCGCCCTCTAGCGGTGTCAGATCGCGCACGTTGCAGCAATTGGAGAGCGTCACGCTGTCCACGCCGCGAAGGCCGGAGATGTCCGTCAGAGCCTCGCAATCAGAAAGAGAGACGGAACGGATGCCGCCAAGCGCGCACACGTCGGCGTTGTTGACGGAGCGCAGCGGGCCGACACACAGCCGTGCCCGTGGAAGACACGCACAAACAAGGCCGGCAAAGGGCCCGTCGCGGACAAAACGCAGCGCAATGTCCTCTCGCAAGGGGAGATCGAGTTGCGGGAGTGCGGCGCGACGGAGATGTGCGCACGTTTGTGCAATGCTGCGGAGGTCCCTCCGTGGCAAGAGAGGGAACAGGGAGCGCGCTAGCACGCCGCCGGGAACGTCGACGAAGGTGGCCATGGGTGAGCGAGTGTGCTTGAGCAAACGCGCGCGAAGGGCAGTCGATGTGCATGTGCTTGGTGGCTGAAATTTCAGTCGCGCAGCTTGTGACGTCAGGACTGATCGCTGAAGAATTGCTGGTAATCCACTCGAACACTTCACTGTTTGCAGCTCTTTATAACATCTGCGCTTACGTGTAGTGCGGCTTCACGACGCTCGCAAACTTGTATGCCTCGCTACCCTTAATCCCCGACGATGCTGCTAATCCACTCAATGTTTCGAGCCTTTTATAACATCCGCGCTTACGCGTAGTGCGACTTCACGACGCTCGCAAACTTGTATGCCTCGCTACCCTTAATCCCCGACGATGCTGGTAATCCACTCAATGTTTCGAGCCTTTCATAACATCCGCGCTTACGCGTAGTGCGACTTCACGACGCTCGCAAACTTGTATGCCTCGCTACCCTTAAACCCCGACGATGCTGGTAATCCACTCAATGTTTCGAGCCTTTCATAACATCCGCGCTTACGCGTAGTGCGACTTCACGACGCTCGCAAACGATGCGGTGGACTTGAGGACGTCCGCGGGCACGCAGAGAAGGAGCACCTGCATCCGCCGCGCGTCCTGTTCGAGACGGCGAGGAATGCGCATAAGCAGAAACAAGTACACGGCCGCCGCAAGGCAGCATAGAAGAACGGTCAGCACGAGGCACTCGCTGCGGAGCGTGTCGATGTCCGATGCGAGCGTCGTGCCGAACATCTGGACCATCTGGACGAGCGATGGACGAAGGTACTTGTTCAAATAGATGTCGATGTCGCTCAAGTGGCCGTCGTCGAGGAAGTTCGAGAGGTCGGAGAGGCTGACGGGCACGGGGAGGGCCATCACGGGTCCATAGAGGCGCTTGACGTCGCGTATGTACCGCTCGAGCGCGACGTTCACGCCGTTCGCGAGGATGCCGTTGTAGAACGTGCTGCAGTCTGGAGGGGACGTCTCGATGCACCCGTCCTGGAAGAGAATCTTCTGGAAGCGAGGGTCCGCGGCGGCGGGGCTGATACCCTGCGGGGCGTTCCCGAACACAATGTCGTCGTGGAGGTTCACGGCGTCGTTGATGGCAATGTTGAAGAGGCGGCTGTAGAGCGCGATGTCGTCCGTCGAGTTGGTGAGCGCGATGCCGCGTATGAGGTGGAAGCTCTCGAGGGTGAGGTAATTGCGGCGCGCGGCGTTGTTGACGGAAGAGGGCGTGTCAGAGTTGTCAACGATGAATTTCGTGACGAGCGTGTGCATGACGCTGAAGAGCACCGCCGACAGCACGAGCAACACGACGACTCGCACCACCTGCGACGACTGGTTGGTCCCAAAGAGGCGCACGCGATCGAGCACTGTCGGGACTTTCGCGGTGCGCTTGCTCCTTCCCTCGCGCGCCCGCCGAACGGGACGAACGGCGCCGAACGCGGTCTCAAAGCCCTTGATCGCTTTCCCTTCCGCATCGGACCGCTCCCCTTCGTCGTCCGCTGTGCCACCACCGCCGCGACCCACGCCCTCGCTGGCCTCTTCGTGGACCCGCGTCTCCTTCTCCTCGAGGACGTTGTCGTCGTCGAACCCCTCGTCGAGCGCCTCGCGTGACTCGAGGCGAGCGCGGCACTGCTCGGCCATGGCGCGGCGTACGGGTTTGGGCACGGTGAGGAAGTCCCAGAGGATATTCGTCTGTCGCACTTCGATGACAGCGAGGAGGGGCACGACCACGCAGAGTGTGGCGACGAAGACGAACCCCATCGCGACGGCGTACATCTGGTCGGCGGTGCGCGCAGCGTCGTCGTTCGAGGCCCTGGCCGTGAGCCTGTAGAGGCTCATCGACTTTTCGATCGCATCCATGATGTCCGTGATCGTGTTCGTCTTGATGAAGAACACGGAGGGATTGTTATCATCCGTAAACTCGGAAATGGGCGTCGTCACAAGCGTGCGCGCCTCCGCGACCATCGTTCCGATGACGCTCCACAGGTTGAACATGTGCGTCGTGTTGCTGCCGTCGCCCTCCAGGTTGAGCGTGGGGATGCTCGGAACGATGTACAGGTCGCGGTGGGCCTGCGGCATCGTGTTGAGGGCGCCGTAGAGCTGCGCGTGGAGGGCGCTGAGGTTGTCTGCGGCCTTCTGCAAGCGTTCGCGGACGGCCGTCTCGTTGTAGAGGTGGTATGCACCGGTGCGCTGGACCGCGAGGATCTGCGTCGCGTCGGCAATGTCGAACAGGTGTAGGCGTCGCTTTGCGGCAGAAACGACCGTGTTGACGTCGTTTGCGTACGTTCTCGTCTTGGACTCGACCTGCACGAAGTTTCCCGCGGCGATCGCAATGACTCCGGCGACCGCGACGAAGATCGCGAGGCGCAGCACGAAGCCCAAGCGGCCGGTGTCCGCGCCTTCGCCGTGGAGAATGCGCTCGCGGATGCTCTCGAGACGAGAGGACGCAGACGAGGACGCGTGCGAGCTTGACGCCTCGCTCGTGGCTTTGCCGCGGCGAACGTTGGGCTGTCCGTACTTTGCAACGCGATCGGCACCGTCGTCATCGCTGTCCTGTTTGCCCTCGACGTCTTCTTCCTGGAGCGGTTCGATGGCAATCTCGATGCGTTCCTGCGCAGCCCCATTGCCGGTGAATGCCTGCGGTTCGCCGCCCGACTCCTCGAACTGGACCTTCGACAGCGTCCTGCGGGCCTTGCGGAGGGCCGGGGCGTCATCCGTCGTGCCTATGGACAGCAGTGACGGCGGCTCGGCCGTGATCACATCTTCCTTCCACGAGAAGGCATCGCACGAGGGCAACATCACCGATGACGACAGCAGCGACGGCTTGCCTTCGCTCGCGCACGATGACGAGGCGGACAGCCGGCGCTTGACGACGGGAGGGACGTCGGGCCGACCGAAGCGCGCAGGCGCCCGCGTGAGAATGCGGAGAACGAGCGCCATTTCGCCGAAGGACGATTGGAGCTGGTACAGGACGATGGTGGCGGTGATTTGCCCGCGCGTGGTGAGCACTGTGGCCGATTCGACGCGCGCCTTCTCGACGATGTCGCCCTTGGCCGAGGCCTCGCTGAAGATGGGCGTTGCCATGGAGGCGTATTCCGGAATGTAGCGCGCGGCGAGAGGGCGGTCGGTTGAACTGTTGGACAGCTGCTCGGCCGCAATGCCGAGGAGGGACCCGCACGCGGACGTGCACGTGATCACGGCACCGTCGCGGCCGATGACGAGGGACGTCTCCTCGCCGTCGCGTTGGAACACGTCTGCGAGGGGTGCGGAGGCAGCCTTGATTGCGGCGATGAAGATGAGGCCGCCGGAGGGCGAGCACATCTGGCGCACGAGCATGCTGATGGGGACGGCGTAGCCGGACTTGTGGATCGCGTGGAGGTAGACGGTGCGGTTGACCCACGTCCCAGTGCCTTCTTCGAGGTACCGGCGCACGTAGCGCGTGTGGTTGGACGAGAACGGCTGTAATGAGAGGGCGTGAAGTTAGTTGGGGCGGTGAGGGGGAGAGAGAGAGAGAGAGAGAGAGAGAGAGAGAGAGAGAGAGAGAGAGAGAGAGAGAGAGAGAGAGAGAGAGAGAGAGAGAGAGAGAGAGAGAGAGAGAGAGAGAGAGAG
>CALSCQ010000151.1:0-7500 GCA_943704525.1 Pigoraptor vietnamica
ACACGGCGTACGTTATTGCTGTTCCCTGCGAATTGGGATTACACGATTGCGTCGGGCGCCGCACAGACCTGCGACTCAAGAGACCCAGTACGGAATTTCGTGCGCCGGCTGGACTGCTGCAAGACGTGCAATAGTCACCTACAAATGCACTCAGTGACATGCAAACAGTGCTTGCAGCTGAGTTGCGTTCAGGACCTGTGTCTACTCAATGCCGTGCCGGCGATCCTACGCAGTCGGTGCCGATTGATTGATTCATGCTGATCAGTTAACAAGAGGTAACCCGGCCGGCTGACAGACGGCGCCTGACGACTGCCGCCCGTGACGACTGCCGCCTGACGACTGCCCAAAAATAGATAGATTTGCGCAGATACTGGCCATTTCATTCTGGTTTAGACAGTTCGGGACTGCCGGCGGCAGCCCGACGGAGGGCGCCGGAGGAATTCCATGTTCTTGTTCTTGCATATATTTCGGTTGCGGCCTCACTTACAATAGGCTTCAGAACACTCATTATGATGACACTGAAGGAGGTGTTGTTGCCGTGAGGTTTGTCTTCGAACTCGGCTCCTCAGTTCATTTTGAACACTCATCTCAGTCACGGCTCAGAAAATGATGTCATGTGCGCAATATAATAGGAACTCACTGAACAGATCTTGCCTTTTGCATCAGATGCCGTTAGTACACCAATGGGCAGGGATGTGTCAAATTGCACCGTTGGTGTTCTCAAATCTCGTAATTTACAGTCCTTTCAAAATGATAGTCGGGACCGGCAACGAAATTGTGTGTGCATTTAATTCCCATCCAAAGAAAATGGGCATACACAAAAGGAATGTTGCGATGGCAAAGCATTCAATGCCGAACGAGAGGATCATGGTAATCAATCACTACTACAGCTCAGGAAAAATACGCGACACTCGACACAGGACAAGACTTCGGTGTGCCAAAATCAACGGTTGCAAAGTGGATTGATGAGCGCTAGCCGTTAGGCGAAACAAGATTGCCGGAGTGCGCCAAGTGAATGGTGTACAAACCAAGTTCAACATGGCCGAGATCATCCCACTGCGGAAAGTGCTGCTTGAAAAACAGCCGTTTATGACGACGTTCCTCATCCAAGCTAAGACCACTTTCGCATGGTGCATAACCTGAGCATGTCATTTGGGTTCATCAGTGGATTGATCATGACAACTGAACTGAAATTGTAGGTATAACGTGAAAGCGCACAAAGCGAAAGACGAGCAGCCAAATCAACGTACCCCAACTCTCAAAAACGAGTGGATCAAGGATCTGAAAACGCAACATGAGAACCGGGTGGCACAAAGTCCTGTAGTGATTAGTACGAACCAATCATCACAGGACGAAATAGGCTTAAGGAAAAAATGAGCGTAAAATAAGATGCAGTTAGATTTGCCGGCCCTTAAAATCTTTGTAGAATTCATCCAATTAAAATTCCTTGCCCAGTTTCATTTTGAAAGGACTGTATATACTCTGCTCATTTGATTTTTGGTCTGCCGCATCTAGTTGCTTTTTTTGGCGCTGCTGGCCATTTGCTTGTGCACTTTAGTTTGACGTAATACCTGCAGTTTTCAGTAGCCAAAGGAATGAAATGCAAAGTCTGTGAAAATACCTCGCCATCAACTCTGGTAGCTGAATGTCGAAGAACTCTGATTCATTGACATCGACAGTTTTAGTTGTCATGCGTGCTACTTGTGTGTAAATTTAATATTATTAAATGCCCAAATAGACACGTCGGCATAGATCGTCGCGCAAAACTCCCAACAGAGTTGGTCAGATTCAGTGATCAGTCGGTATCAGTCATAGGCCCATCATCAGCGTCATCATCCTCAGTGATATCCGCCGATCCTTCGTCATCATCCTCAATGATATCCACTGGTCCATCGGTACTGATAAGGTCCAACAGGCAGCTGCATACTGGCAGTCCGAGAATATCTTTCATGGTCGTTCCAAGCCGGTGGTGCAGTTTCTTTTCAAGCTGGTCTGGGTCTAGCACCACCTGTGCCTTCATTGGGAGCTCGTCACTTTCATCAGGAGCATCCGCGTTGGCCTCACCATGAGTCCGCTTTTTGCTCAATAACACACCAGGGGGTAGCTCTCCACTCATTTGGATCTCATTCCAAGCCACTGGTCTGACCTGGTACTTTTCGTCCTTAATGTTCTCAATCTGCTTATTCTTCAGTTTGCCAAAGTCTTTAAACCTCGGAACAAGTGAAATTGCCTTTTGAGGGTCAAGCCATTTGGAATGCATCAAGAACTCTGCCAAAATAGCATCGCAATCATTCATCCCAAGCCTACTGCAAACTGCGTTCAGCACGGGAAGAACATGTGCATCCACGAATGTCAGCAGCTGCTCGACAACGACCACCCAACCCCCATGTTGTTGCCCAAGTATGTCACAAGCACTCTGATCAACCTGCACAGCAGCACACACTGTCTTTTGCGCATTCGTCCCGCGACTGCTCGTTTACCCATTGCACCACCTCAGCAAGTGTAGTTCGTGTCCGTCCAACACAGCATCCTGCGCATCCCACGCAAGACATACGAATGTGAAGCCTATTGATAAAAGAGCATTGAAAATCTCCCTGCGGGCTACCCATGCCTTTTCACGGATCGTATGGACCTTTTTCGCACGCGCTACCAGAATGCATTTCTCCAGAATGTCAACTACAATTTTCCCCTTGAAACTCTCCATGAACGTCGCTGGCACAAAGTTAGAAACTGTACCAGGAACATGATCCGAAGTCCGACTCAGGGGGCTGTCCGGAAACACAACCATGTACCTTGCGCTCACTGTAAGCTGGAATGAAGACTTGCATGTTCCCGCATTCGCATTGTACACACAACCAGCAAGTTCACACTTTGCCCGATTATTTGCATCATACAAAGACCCACAGCGATCATTGACACCAGAAGGAATACACCGGCCAATTTGTGCCCCAGGTCTCATAGACCACGTGCAGATACCTTCCTGTGCAAGGCATTCGTGCTGCGAGAGGGGGTAGCAATTTGGGGGCTCCTTTTTTTCACCCAGGTGCAAATCCATTTCCATCGTTCCGCTACTCAACATTTTCCTAAGGCGAGCTCTAAATTGTTCCAACTTCTCCTTCTCGTCAGGCCCGATATTCGCCAGAAACACACCGTGGTAGTCCGCTGCACACTGAGTCAAAACTACCGGATCCAGAACGGGTCCAAGTTCGCACCATTTGTCATTTGTCATCTGAACCCTGAACGCCCCGAAACACCCCGGAGCACAAAACTCGGTCCAGAACGTCACAGGTTTCGAACATTCCGGGTCCCACTCATTAGCACAGTCTCTGTTGACCTGAGGAGGTGTTGTCCCAGTCACGTAGTACACGCGACGGAACTCTGGTGAAGCCCCAAGTCTTTTCAAAATTCCACTGCACATGTCCAATGCATTCAGAGTGGAATGTACAATATTTCTCTCATACGTCGACCACAATCCAGCCCCATTGCATTTTCTCAACTGCGGCGCAACATTAAGAAATGTAAACGTCGCAAGCTCTGGGCCATACGCAGACAAGTCAAAATCGTCTGCAGTTTTCGGATGTATGGAGCTCAACAAGTTCGCGTACAAGTGACCACGCGCGTACAGATTGCCAAAAACCTTAAAATCTTTGTCAAAGAGCATGAGCCGGCCAACTTCAGCAGAATCACACTCGATCTCGAGCCCAACAGTCATCTCTGTCATGTGGCCGCGCCCGTAAACCGCAAGGCCGACACTGCTCTCAGGACCAGGAACAGCCGCCCACACCGGGTTATCGTAATCATCAAGTGGCGCCCCACACACGACCAAGAAATTCTCCGGCACCTGTCCGTCCGGCATCGCACCCGCCTCACTAACCTTTGCACGATAGAAAGCCCGACCGCTCAACACTGCAATGATGTCAAGCACACAAATTAGAGTCATGTTTTGGAAACAAAATCCTCCAAAAGACTTACCGTCATTGGTCATGAATCCCCCAGTCGACCCAGCTCGAACACGCTCAAAGTACTCGTACCCTTTGCGCGTATCGCCAATCTCAAACGAATATGCTGAAAACGAGGCGAGCCTGTTCTTCGTGTTGTACAACGTAAAGTAGAGACCACGCTCGCGTCCTGCCCCGGCATCGCTGACCGCATTATCGATTTGCCCCTCAACAATCTTCTTGCAAAGGTCCGCCGGGTTGTTCAATGGCAAGGCAAAGCTGACCGTGAGCATTCGACTCGAAGGCTTCTCAACCTTAAACGTGTAGCGACTGCCCGGCACGAAACGATGGCAGACTGGGACGAACTCATCCCCATTGTCGCCAACATTGGGGACTACTCCTTTGTAGAAATGGCGTTTGCAGAGCTTCTTCTCAAACGCATCAATGTTCGCTCTCAAAGTCTCGGACGTAGGCCCGCCGACATACCTTCCTGCAGTAGTCGAATGCCGGCAGTGCATCGGCAAGGTGGTCAGTACAAGTACAAATTCTTAGAAGGACAATTTTGTAACCGGCTATTGATAATCATACCGAGCAGTCCATCAAAATTGACCCTCCGTGTACGCTTGAGATACTCCACGAGCGGAAGAGCAGCGAGATTGATGGTTGTGGACGCTGTGCGACAACATACGTTACATACCGTCAGTTGAGTACGGACACAACATTTGAAGAACCGTTCTTCTAGTGAAGCCTCTTGTGAGTTACCTGAGTCGCGATTCTCTCGAGCGTGTGGAGTGACTTCATCGTTGCCCTTGCCCCCCCCACTATCGCCGCCGCCCTTCTTCTCCTCGACGTCGTCGGGCACTTCCGCAATGTCCACGCCAATGTTGCGCGTCGCCTCAAACGCATCCATGCACTCGAGGTCGAGCGTCTCGAGCGTGAGCACACATGGCGCCGATTTGCAGGTGGCGGCCCTCTGGCGCAGGATCCACGCGTCGCCGTACTCGAGGTGCTCTATGACGGTGGTGCCGGTCCCGTCGCTCTCCATCCTCTCAAGGCGGTACGTGCACGGGCCCGGCGTGCATTTCTCCCGCGTCAGCTGGCGATCCTTCGGCGGCTCGTACGAGAACAGCATCATCGTCTGCCCGAGAACGACCCGCGACTTCGTCATGAGCGTGACCACCGCCGTGTACGTGCTCGTCGCGTTGAGGTTGTGCAACGCAAAGACGGACTTGGAGACGCGCCTCGTCTCGTAGAGGAACGTCGCCGCGTGCTCGATCTCGAGGCCCTTCGACTCGTTCTCATCGCGACCGGGCCAATACGACGAGATGATCTCGTTCTTGACGCCGTCGAGCACGAAGATCGCGACGAGCTGGCGCGTGTCCTCGTCCTCGGGATCGGTCTGCTCGATGACCTCGACCGAGGCATACGTGGCGGTCGCCGTGTCCCAGCGCACCTGGACCATCGCGTACTCCTTGTTGTCGTTCGCGTCCACGCGCTTGACAGGCATGCCCGTCGAATCGGGCGGCGCACGGCGGCCTACGTGCGAATACTGCCGGAAAAGGCAGTCGGGCGTGTACTCCCGCTCGTACTCCCGCGCCTCTTCCGCCGCCTTGGCCTCGTCCGCCATCTCTGCGAACTCGACCTGCATCCATTTCCACATCTGCTCCGTCGACTTCTGAAGGTCGGCAATCAGCTGCTCGAGGGAAGCGCCGCTGATCGCCGCCGACGGCTCGTCCTTTGCAATGTTGAGGGCCGCATCGAGCGCATAATCCACAACATTCTCGTCGCAAAACTGGCCCAACGGGCACGCCGCACCGTCCTCCTGACGAGTACCGTCGCCGTCGCCCTCTCCGTCGCCCTCACCGTCGCCCTCGCCCTCGCCCTCTCCGTCATCCTCGGGCTCGTCCTCGACACGGACGCCATCCTCATCGTCGGCAGCCTTGGGATCGGCGGCGACCTTGGCACGCGCGCCCGGCGGCACCTCGTCTTGTCGGACAACCTCGATGTTGTCGTCGATCGTCCAGCGACGCGCGACCGTTTCGCGGCGCCGAGGGGCATCCTGCAGAAGGCCGGCGGGGGGAGCCTTCGCGATTTCGTCGCCAGACGCGCTACCGCGGCCGTCACCGTCGGGCTTGCAGACGGCCTCGACAAAGTTGCGGCCCTTGAGCGTCGACGTCCAGAGAAAGTCGTTGCGCAGGCAGAGAGAGACGGCCGTCATCTTCCCATCGCCCTTGGGTGGCGCGAAGAACAGCGAACCGAAGCAGACAAAGCCGGACGCCGCGTGAGGGCCGACGACCGCGGTCATGAATCCGGGGCTCGACCAGGGGCGCATGCCCCACGAGTAGCCGAGCGAGAGCGACGAGCCGTTGGCACTGCTCGAGACGCAGATGTTCGGATCCGCAGCGAGCATCCTGACGAGTATGGTGACATTCGAATCGGCGGCGCCCACGTCGTACCGGCGGAGGCACGCCTTGTCCGGGTCGGCACCAACGGTGGACGCGCACTTGGGGTAATCGGGCCACGCCGTCCGCGCGAAGATAGAGCCACTGAAGGGCTGCATGGGCGTCGAAAAGTGGCTGAGCGTGGACCCGGGCAGCGTGCGATTGAAGGTGACGAACGGGTTCATGGCCGCGACCGCCTCGAAGACAGCCTTGGACGTCGACGGGGTGATCGAAACGCACGCATAGTACTGCTCGGCGGGGTACCCAAAGTCCCACTGCCAGCCCTGCGCACGAGAGGTGGTGGCATCGGGCCCAACGTAGGGGGGGAGAATCCTCGACGTTCCGTCGACGACGCCCGTCGGCGGGAAAAACGCGTTCGAGTGCAGGAGAAGGTAGCCCTCCTGCATGCTCTCGGAGAAGACGAGCACGGCGCGGAGGCGGTACAGCTTGCGCAGGTGCTCGAAGTCGCTCGGGAGGTGCCCGTTCTCGAAGGCGTCCTTGAAGTTCCCAAAGTCGGTGACGAAGGAAACGTACTCGACGTCCCCCCTCGGATCCGAGGTGAGATTGCCGTGCGCATCCTTGGCAAAGAGCTGCGCGATCGTCGCAACAAGCGGGCTGCCGGGAGACGAGAGAGCCACCTGAGGACGGACCTTCGAGTACGGAACGCAGTGCGCGTCAACGCCAAGGTCGACGTCGCCAGAGGTCATGAAGCAGAGCTCGGAGCCGACGTCGTACTGGTAGACGACAGTCCAGTCGAAGAGCTCGCCGCTGCCACCGGCGCATCCGAGCACGCGGTTCTTGCGGAGGTTCATCGCGGGGGCAGCAAACGCGGAGCTGGGACCCCCGCCGCCGCCTCCGAAGGTCGAGGCAAGGAGGAACGCCGTCGCAATCATGACGCCGGCCACGAGGCCGAAGTGAATCGTGCGAGCCATCACGAGACTTAGTGAGCCGAAAGTGGTCCGCCAAGCGCTGTCGGTGGGCCGTGAGCAGTTGCTGCGGGTTGCAAGAACCGGCTGTCAAACAACTCAGAATCCTCTGTGCGCACCAAACCCCGTCGCATTATTAGTGGTGCCATGGCCGGCACTGAGTGGCGGCAAAATAAGGGTACTAAACTCAAAACA
>CALSCQ010000155.1:0-17658 GCA_943704525.1 Pigoraptor vietnamica
CTCTCTCTCTCTCTCTCTCTCTCTCTCTCTCTCTCTCTCTCTCTCTCTCTCTCTCTCTCTCTCTCTCTCTCTCTCTCTCTCTCTCTCTCTCTCTCTCTCTCTCTCTCTCTCCTGTCGTTAGAACGTTCAGTGCCGTCAAGACTCCACTCACGCCGTGTGCTTTGCGCTTGCCCTGTGCGCAGGTATGCGTCGCTGTCGCCGGCAGTGGACAACTACTCTGTAATTCGCTCGCTGCGAGTAGTGCGCGCATGCCGCACCATCAACATTGTGCCAGGTGTGTTAATTGTTACGCAAGTGTCAAGAACACACGTGGATGCCCCACACGTGGATGCGCCACGTACACCACTCTCGGCAAATCGACGACAGATGTTGTCTGTATTTTTTTGCGCATTCCGGCTGCCTGAAAACAACTCATAGTTAACATGCCCCAATCACACAATCGCACGCTCACACTCCACCCAACACACTCTGCGCCGCAGGGCTTCGCGTGATTGTGGACGCCATTTTCAACTCCGTTCGACCCATCCTTGACGTCGTGGCGCTGATCGCGTCCTTCACCGTAATATTTGCCGTCGTCGGCATGCAGCTCTTTATGGGCGCGCTGCACAGCGCGTGCGTCGACGTCGTCACGGATGCCAACGGTGCGCGTCTCCGTTCGTTTCTCACTTACACACCTCATGCGCGCTCGCACACGCACCTCAGCTCTTCCTTCGCTTCCCTCCTAATGAATGTCCGGACGCAGGCACTGTCACGACATCCCTCCACCTCGACGACAGCGGCTCCATTATATACTGCGGCAACAAGACGCGCACGCACGACTGCCCCGTGGGCACGCTGTGCTTCGCGGACGCTGCGCCGAACCCCAACTACGGCTACACATCGTTCGACAACATTGCCAGCGCGCTTCTCGCGGTGTTTCAGGTCCTCACGACGGACTTTTGGGACGATGTCATCTGGCGTGTGAGTGCGGCCGCCTGTCCCTCTTTCGCTCGCTTGCTGTCGAATTATTTCACTTGGCCTTTAACGTCTGTGAAGTAGACGGTGCCCTGTCGTTGTTGCTCTTGCGGGCGATTGACCCTTGCGACATGTGCTACGCAGGTGCAAAGCGTAGAGGGGCTGGACTATGTGCTCTACTTCGTGCCGATCACGTGCTTCGGGACGTTCTTCCTCATGAACCTCTTTGTCGCCGTCGTGACGTCATCCTACCACCGCGAGGTCGTCGCCGCGCGCGAGCTGCGTGAGATAGACAAGGTGCTCACACAGGCGAAGAAGGAGGACGACGAGGCGAAGAAGGCGCTCGAAAGCGACTCGGACTCTGACAGCGACGCCCCGCGAACGCTCGCGAGCGCTAAAATCAACAGCGCCGCGGCAAAAGGAGGGGCGGGCGAGAAGCCGGCCAACGGGGCGACGAAGGACGCAGACGCAGGTGACGGCGGAGAGGTGAAGGTCGACGTCGCGGAAATCCCGGACGTTGCGGCGGAGGGCGAGAAGGAGGGCGAGGGGGGCCCGCGCAAGCGCCCGACGTCGACGTCGTGGGCTGCGCGTGTGAGCGCGCCGATCGTGGATACGCGGGCGTTCCAGGTGGCGGGGATTCTGGTTGTCCTTGCAAACACGGTGCTGCTCGCGATGGCCTACCCCGCCATGTCGGACGCCTACGCTAATGCCATCGACATTGGGAACGACGTGTGCGTGGCGCTGTTTGTGCTCGAGCTCGCCCTGAACCTCATGCGCTACGAGTTGCGCTCGTACTTCTCCGTCCGCTTCAACGCCTTCGACGCGCTTATTGTGCTGCTGAGCCTCATCGACGTGCTCACGCCGGGCAAGACGGGCGTCGCCGTGCTGCGCGTGCTGCGCCTCCTGCGCGTGCTTCGGCTCGCGCGCACGTGGCGGACCATGCGCAACCTCGTCCGCACCATCGTCAAGGCACTTGGTGCACTCGCGAACCTCACGATTGTGCTGCTGCTGTTCATGTTCCTGTTCTCTGCGGTGGGCATGCGGCTGTTCGAGGACCGCTTCGGCGTCCCCGGTGACTTTGACGAGCTGCCCTTCTGGAACTACGACGACTTCGTGAATTCATTCATGTGCGTGTTCCGCATGCTCTGCGGGCAGTTTGTCGAGATGATGATGGCCACCATGCACGCGACGTCGCCCGTCGCCGCGCTGTACTACCTCGTCGTCATTGTGATTGGCCGCTTCCTCATACTCAATCTCTTCATCGCACTATTGCTGGACTCTTTCGACGAGGTCGCGGAGGAGGCCAGCACGCAGTCCGCCGAGGTCAGCCGAAAGGCAGTTTCGACGATGCGTCTGCGGCTGTGGAGGGTCCTTTCGCGAGGCAAGACGGTGCCGGCGGGTGAAGGGGCCGCGGAGACGGTCACCGTGGAGTTGGGTGCCGTGTCAGCGACCGGGGCCAACGACGGCGGAGGGGCACGTACGCCCGCGTGGGACCTGGGCGACACGAAGGGAAGCACGCCGGACACTCCCGGAACTCCTGGAACGCCCGGTACGCCTTCTGTGCCGCGCCGCATGTCCTCCGCGACGTCGCCGCTCTGGAGTGCGCGGATGTCCGTCATGTCCGAGTCCGGCAGCGGCTCGGCGTGGTCGGTGGCATCGGCGGAGAAACTGTCGAAGTTGCGGCCGCCGGCGCCCGGTGCGAATTGGCTGAGCCGCTTCCGCTTCAAGCTGCGCCGCGCGCTCCTCCACCCGGCCGTGGAGTGGGTGACGACGGCGATTGTGCTTGTGAGCAGTGCTGAGCTGGCGTTTGAGGACGCGACGCTGCGCGAGAACAACGCGAAGAAGAACGCGTCGGAAATTCTGAACATTGTGTTTGCGGTACTCTTTTCTCTCGAGGTTGCCGTGAAGCTGTTTGCGGAAGGGCCTTTCTTCTACTTTCTGTCGCCCTGGAACGTCCTCGACGCCTTTGTGACGGCGGTGCGTGTGGGGAGCGTGCACTGCGTGTTGGTGCGATGAACGCCTGAAGGGCACACGCACCCTCTATGCCTGCGTGCCCATCACTCGCGTCAGCATGTCCTGCTCTCTGCAATTGTTTACGTATTGGGACGGCACACACTTACCCGCCGTTTCTCGTGCGCAGATCACCGTAGCGACGGCGGCGCTGCCCAACAAGAGCAGCATTGCGTCGCTGCGCGTGCTGCGTGCCCTGCGGTCCCTTCGACCGCTGCGCGCCATCCGCAAGTGGGAGGGAATGAGGGTGAGTGCCGCTCGCATTGTCGTCAGTGAGTCAGTCGCCGTGCTCGTACGCGCACGCGTCGGCACATCTCTGCAACTCGCGAGTATTCCACGTCATCTCTGTTCAGTGGCTCTTTTACAAGCGTCTCCGTCGCACTCATCTCTCGCTCGCGGCAGGTCGTCGTGACGGCCGTCGTCCACTCTGTCCCCGCCGTGATCAACGTGCTGCTCGTGTGCGCGGTCGTCTGGGTCATCTTCGGCATCATCGGCGTCGAGTTTTTTGGTGGCAAATTCAGCGAATGCGTCGACGATTCGCTCTCACCGATCGACCCCGACGTGCTCTGGGCCCTCCGCCCCAAGTACTACACCGACCGCCTCGCGTGCGTCAGCGTCGACGTGAACGGCACGTGGTACACGCCGCCCGCGAATTTTGACAACATCGGCAATGCCTTCCTGACGCTCTTCCAGGTGGGTGCGATGTGTGCAATTGTGTCAAGCAGTCACAATCGGTACAGTGCACGGCGTGTGCCTTGGTCTCACCGCACTTCCCTCATACTGCATTGCGTGTGCAGACGGCGAGTTTCGAGGGCAACGTGGACGCGATCGAAAACAGCGTGGCGGCGACGTGCATCGACTGCCAGCCGCGCCCCGGCCACAACCGCTGGGCGTTCCTCTACTACATCTTCTTCATCGCGATCGGCGCATTCTTCATGCTCAACCTGTTCGTCGGTGTCGTCGTCGACAACTTCAACACGCTCAAAGGCAAGTACGAAGGGCACGCGCTGCTGTCGGACGCCCAGCGCCGGTGGATCGCAACGACCAAGAAGCTGCTTGCGAAAAAGCCCGCGCGACGCCTGCGACGGCCGACTTCGCGCGTGCGCGGCGCGTTCTACGACGTGGCCACGAGCAAGTGGCTGGACTGGCTGGTCATCGGCATCATCGTGGCGAACCTCGTCGTTCTCGCGATGCAGTTTTACGACCAGCCGCCGGCGTTTGCGGACGTGCTGCAGATCACCAACTGGGTGTGCGTCGGCGTTTTCGCGGCGGAGGCGTGCCTGAAGATCGTCGCATTTGGGTGGCCCTACTTCACGTTTGGATGGAACATCTTCGATTTTGTTGTGACGGCCGTGTCGATCTTGGCCGTGGCGCTCGAGGTGTCGATGGACCAATCGAACTTCAACCCGACGGTCATTCGCGTGCTGCGCGTGCTGCGCGTCGGCCGCACGCTGCGCCTCGTCAAGGGCGCGCAGGGCATCAAGCGCCTCCTTGTCACCCTCCTCTTCTCGCTCCCGTCGCTGCTCAACGTCGGCGCCATCCTCGTGCTCTTCATGTACATCTACGCGATCGTGGGGATGTCGCTGTTCTCGGGCATTCGCCACGGCTACGGCATCGACGACACGATCAACTTTGAGACGTTCGGGTGCGCCATGTCCCTCATGTACCGCCTCGTCACCGTGTCGGGATGGAACGACGTGTACGCGGCACTTTCGCTGCAACCGCCGTACTGCGACCCGCATGCGGGCGACCTTCCGAACGGCGACTGCGGCGATCCGACGGCGGCGGCGGTGTTCATGTCGTCGTACATTCTGCTGTGCGGCATGTTCATCGTGAATCTCTATGTCGCCATCATCATAGACAACTTTGAGAACGCCGACGACGCCGAGGAAAAGATCCGCGAGGAAGACCTCGACGCCTTCGTGGCGGTGTGGGAGGCGATGGACCCCGACGCGACGCAGCTGGTCCCGTTCGACTCGCTCCCCACCCTTGTATCGATGCTCGGCCCTCCCCTCGGCATTGAGAAGGCGAACATCTACGAGATCGAGGACCTCGACCTCCCCGTCCACGAGGACAACCTCGTCCACTTTCTCGACGTCCTCATGGCGCTCATTTCGCGACACCTCGGCATGCTCCAGCTGCCCTCGCAGATCCTGCGTGTGCTCCTCCGCCGCTTCCACTCGGTCTTCCCGAAGCACAAGGAGCTCGGCGAGGCGTCGATTACATCCCGCCAGTTGCGCCTGCTCACCAACGCCGCCGTCATCATTCAGCGCGCGTACCGACGGTTCCGACACCGACACAGGGCTCGGCTGGAGGGCGAAACCCACGCTGACGTTATGGTCGGCGAGGAAGAGGAAGGGGACAATGGGGACGGTCATTATAAGGGCGCGCGTTCTGGAGCCGCGATGGCCGGCGCGGCGGCGCGTCTCGAGGTGCTGGCGGAGGGCGATCGGGCCGACTCGAACGCGCACATTGCCGAAGAAGGGACCGCCGAGGCATTGGACGCGGTTTCGGACGAGGGGGGCGCTGTGCCATTAGTGACCGCGGTTACGGCTGAAGATGTCGTTGCGTCGCCTGCGCCCGCACACGCCACCAGTACTGGCCTGAGTGATCCGACTATGGCAAGCGGCGGTGATGAAGCGACTCATGATGTTGGCAATCAGGTTAGCAACGGCGACACTGCAGCGGCAGGCGATCGTTCTCGCCTTGACGACGTCGCAGCGGAAGCGGCGGACACTCGCACCGCCGCAGACACTTAATTGGACTCCCGTCGTATTTGCGTGGTTTATGGATACGGCTGTCTCTGTTTGATTGACTGTGCATATGCAATTCAGTTGCGTTCGGGGTGTTTGGAGCGCCTCGACCGACAAACTGAATCAATGAAACAGCGGAATGATACACATCGTTGCCAGTCAGATTGCGCGCGCGCGATGTGGTAGTTTGTACGCTACGGTATTGCATCAGTTTTTGCAACGTGTTGTTCAGCACCCAAAGCCAACTGTCTCTTTCCGACGTCAGCCGAGCGCCAACCTTGGTACTGCTCGCGGTTCTATTCCCGTGGCCCACCTACTGCTTTCAGGTTGAGGCGCAGCACTACGGTTCGTGCGCAGATTTCCGCTGCAACCGCTTATCTCGACAGGCCCAGGCCGAGTAGACTATTCGCAAAACGCATTGATTATTTTGGTCATTTAGGGGCCCGCGTACAGTATACGCACGCCATGCCCGACTCGCGACTCCGGCCGGAACGACTTTTAGCAATTACGGAGCACACGATTGAGAAATACAGTAAACGACAGCACGCTACTGCCGATTCAGCCCGCAGCGCATATCCTGCAGGTCGAGGGTTTCGTCGATGCGCAACTCGCCCTCCTTGTCCTCCATCTCCTTGATGGTGTCGAACGAGGCGAAGTCAAACAAGAATACGTTCTTCATGACCGCCTCGGCGCCGCCGTTTGCAAACACGGCTGCAATGACCTGCCGTATCAGATGCGCTCACCATTGTTTAGCCGGTGTGTACACTACACACGGCAGGTGCCACAGACTGCCGTGCCGGACTGTGCAATGGAAAGCTCACCCGGCCAACACACTGTGACACACTCTATCAGTATGAACATAACCGGAACAAGCGAGTACTACCTATACACACACAGGAAATGCCTGCAACACTGATTTGAAAACCAACCGAAACAAAAATTGCAATTAAATGCCAGTCAGGAATGCGGGCTGTACAACACTGAAGGGAAACTGACTGATCAGTGCCTAGCTTCCGTTCCCCGCCGGCAGGGACACCCCGGCCGGCCGGCCTGAGCCGCCAAAACACTGAGACGACGTCTCTTACGGCGAGAGGTGCAAAGGAAAGACTAAATTCGACCCAGGAACGAACAGCACGCCAGTACTGACCTGATCCACGAGCAGCCCAGGAGGCCAGTGCAGCGCGGTGCGGTTGAGAGCAATCTTGACGTACTCCGAGATGCAGCCAGCGTGGTTTACGCCGTTGGACCACCAGCGGTCGATGATGCCGTTAACCGCCTTGCCGACGTATGCGACGGGGTTGTACTTTGATGGGATCGACGGATCGAATACGACGCAGAAGTAGATCGCGTACGTGTCTCCTCCGAGACGATCCGCCGGCCCTATGGGCCGCGCATTCTCCTTGACAAATTGGAAATGACTTGAACGACGCAGCTCCGTCGGGAATTCCTGCTCGTCAAACTGATCAATTGCGACACCGGTATCCGTGCGCTGGTGCACGATCCATTCCCGGCCGGCCTCATCGCCGCGGCCGAAGACTCGAATCGGGAAGCTGAAGTTGGCGGGCAGGTTCTTTTTCGGCTTGAGCCCGGCGACAAACCGCCGCAAGAGCGAGCTGCGCATCGCGTAGGACGGCGCCTCGATGTCCCAATCCTCTGCCTCGAGAACAGGGAGGCCGTCCGTCGTCGACCAGCGGATGTTATGCATGTACTTGTAGTAGGCGAGCCCGATGTACTCAGACCTGTCGATCAGCTCCTTAATCTTTCTTGGCCCGGTGATTTCGACGATGTCGCCGCCGTTCCGCAGTTTGCCAAGAGCCTTCGTCAGCTTCTTGGCTGCGGTGGGAGGCAGGCTGCCCTTGCTCTTCTTTTGGCCATAGGCCGCGACGAAGTTAACGTGGTCGTCAATGGTTGCCGACCGAATATCCAGCAGGAACGACAAACGCGAGATCGCGACTCCAGCCCTGACTTGCGCAGCCCGTGTTGAAGTCTCCAGAAACTCGTGGAACTCGTCTTGCTTGTCAGCGGGAAGCTGAGAAGTCAGGTTGAGGACGTTGACCCAGGCGTTCACGAGTTCCTCAATCACACGGTCGCCGGCGCCGTCGCCGCCACCGCTGGGCGATTTGCCGTCTTGGCCGTGTTCATCCATTGCACGGCGTTTGGGCGTCTGTCACTGAACGGCGTGACAACGGACGGAAACAGACGCCGGGAGAGAGGAGATGTGGGGCGGGGGTCCAGAGGGGTCGGCACTGGCGCCATGAGCCCCTCAACCATTTCAGTTCTAACCGTGGCTGAAGACGGCCGTGCGGGCCGGCGTCTCGCGCAAAACGGACCGATCCGAAAATTGTCAACAACCGAATATGGAAGGTACTCATCTGATGACGTCAGACTCAGACAATCCGGGCGACAATCCACCCTGTTTTTTTTTATGTCGCAGATGCCATGGATCCGTCGCCCGCCTTGAAGCTCCACTGTCCGCCGCGCGCAACAGCAAGCTCTTTCATGATGCGGTTGTAAGCATGGCTGGAGAGCTCTTCGCCCGTCGCCGCCTTGCACGCGGCCATCACGTCGGCCTTCTTCACGGTCGCGCGCGTGCGCATCAGCTCCAGGACTGCCTGCCGCGGCTGCAGAGAAGGTGAGTGGCCAGGGCGCAAGGGAGTGAGAACGCTTGGCGACCATACCATAGAACGAGAAAAAGAGTGACGCGACACAACCTGGCAGTACTCGAGAGAAGTGCCAACTACAATCCCAACACTAAAAACACAATGAAATATAAATGGATTGTCGCGTTGCATGAAGCAGAACCAAGCGACACATGCAGAGTCTTGACTCAGGCATCCCCGCCTACCTTGTCCACGGCGGCCGATCCGGTCGATGTAAGCACAAAAACAGACGGCCGCGCATCCTCGGGTACAATCTCAGTGCCGACGCCGCGAATCGCTGCTTGCAAAGCGTTGTCGGAGACGCCGCGTGCGAGCAGGTTGTTCTCGCCACCCGCTATACAAAAAACAAAAAAGCGTTAACAATTTAAGTAATAAAAGGCAATTTTTGCAACTAAGAAATTCCAAAATGAAACAAATTATGCGGCAAAGCAAGTTCGCGAGCATCGCACACGCGGCGCACCTGCTTGCCGTATTTGCAGCTGCCGCTTGAAGAGCCCCATGCTGCACACGCCATAGTGCCGAAGGATGTCCCCGACGAAATTCGTGAGCTGCGCCTCCAACGTATCGCCCGCCACCGCGGATGAAAAGCCACTTTCAGCGACCGGCGGTTCAGCGGGCGCCTTGCCCTTGGTGTCGGGTGGTGGGGCGTCCTCCTTCTTCACAGCAGGTGGCTTGAGGATTTGCAAGATGCTGCGAAAGAAGAAAACACGTTCCGGCGGAATGAGCAAAGATGCTAAGAATATTACGCACAGTTCATAGAACAAAGGAGCTAAGTGTGTTACACACCTTGCTTTCCGCTGGTCCCACATCTGCTGCTGCTTCGCGGCAACGTCGGGGTACCTGCAAGGTCACGTGCCAGACCACAGGCCACGATTCAGCAACAATGGATGCAAGGCAGAGAAATCAAGACCGACTCGTGGACAATCGCACTCACTGCCGGGAGAAATCCGTGTCCGCGTCGAGCTTGAGCTCCCACCCGCGCCCCGTCCGCAACCGCGCGACAGCCGACAGCATGGCCTTGACGTCCTCCACCGGCAGTTTCACCGCCGCCGCAAATTCTTTCCGTCCCACGACACCGTCCGTGTGCAAGAGATAGAGCATGTAGTCGCGCGCGCGGGTGAGGAGGGTTGCGGGCACGCCGGTAACTGGACTGGTGGACTTTGCCGGGTACACTATCTCGCTGCGCACGACCCAACACCCTCGTACGAGAACGGCGACGCGCTCGAGCGCAGCCAGCGCGGCCGCCGGCGGCGTCCGCGGGGCCGCGTGCTGCAGGACGTGCTTGAAGTGCGCCACGTGTGCCGACAGCATGAGCGTGCGCAGCTGATCCTCGACGGGCATGCGATGGAGGTTGTCGAGCGAGACGAGGTGCGACGGCAGTGATACGGGGGCAGACGGCCCAGAGTCCTCCGGGGGCGGATTGAGCGATTCAAGAAACTCGCGGGGCGCCTGCAGCGTGAGCCCAGCGGCAGCGCTCGCAAGCGCACCTTCCTCCGCAGCCGCCCCGTTGTAAAACATGCGGTCCAGCGCCGTGTTCGACTCTTCGCTGTCGGCGGGATAATAGCGAAGCGGCTGCCACGCCTCCGCCGCCGACTGCTGCTGCAGATACGCGTGGCTGCGCTTGCGTGCCGCGATCGTGCGCTCGTTCTCCTTTCGCGTGAACGTCACGGTGACGGCCTTAGCCTCTTCTTCCTCGTCCGTCCCTTCGTCGTCGGTGGCCCCGGCGAACGCCATCGGCTGCCCAGCACGTGCGGCTGCGGCTGCCTCCGCGTTCGCGACCTCCTTCTTCGTGGCGTCGGCCCTGTCGAGGTACGCAAAGCTCGGTCTCATCTGGACCATGGCGTTGATGGGGGTGATGTGGAGCTCGTTTTCTCTCAAAACGCCGATCGCGTAGTGGGTGCGCGCCGTCACCAGCGACGACGTCAGCACGCGCTTGTCCATAGTGCCGCTCGGGAACATCTTCTCGCCGGGCTTTCGGTCCTCCTCTTCGCCCTCGGCGCTCTCACTCACTGCCCCCGCATTGGCCGCGATTTCGTGGCCCTTGTTCACGTCGTAGTTGGCGCTGTGCACGTCTATTGGGAGGTCAATCTCGATCTGCGAGGCATTCAGAGAGGGCGACGAAAGGGAGAGTGAGAATGAAGTACAGCACACACGACAAGACGCCTCTTCTCGCATTGCGTACTGTCAACAACAGCGATCGCAACATCTGCGACGCGCTTGTCGCAACAGGAGTCGGACCTTGTGCTGCCTCGGCTTGATGCGGGCGTCAAGCACAGGCCCCGCGGCATTGTAGTGGACACTGGGCGCGCGGAGGGGGTACTGAAACAGGTACAGGTGATCCGCGAGCCCCTTTGCGAGATAGACGTCGACCTGCGGGCGTTCAGCGGAAATGTGAGCTGCTTACGTGCCCACTGCGTACAACACAAACTCGCGCGTGTTTAGACATGCATGGCATTTTCACACGCGCACACGTGCGGCACACACCTCATGGACGATGGGGTCGTCGTCCACGTCTGCACCGTTGGCATCGACGTGCTCCGCGTCGACCATCTCGACGTCCATGGTGAACTGCGGCTCGGAGGCGCTACGCGGAGCCACCGCCCACGACCCCTAAACAGCAGGCCTCATGCACACACACACACACAGACACATACAGTCCGGAAAAAGAAGAGTACGGAGATAGCACGGAGAGCGAGCGAGAGAGAGAGAGAGCTATTAGAGAGAGAGAGCAGCAACCAGCAATATCGGTAGACCACAGCATCCTTCGTAAGCGACTTGGGCTCTTACACGCGCGGCACGTGAGTTTTTCGACATATCGGAAAATTATGTAACAGCGGAAACACTTTCTCCGACGTGCATCCGGGGTGTTCACCAGCTGACATGGCACACCGGCGTGTACCCGTTGATCTTTTCATCCCCATCCGATGCGAAAACGACACGCTCTCTCTTCCCAGTGTCGCATACACTCTAGAGAGAAATGTCAGGCCGTGCGGCGCGCTCGGTGAGCCGCAGCCGCAGCCGCAGCCGCAGCAGGGGCCGCTCCCCGTCGCGCTCACGCTCGGCGTCACGGTCACGGTCACGCTCTCGCTCGCGTTCCTCCTCACGCTCTTCTCGGTCCCGCTCCCGTTCGCGTTCGCCGCGCTCGCGTTCTCGCTCGCGTTCGCGGTCCCGTTCGCGTTCGCGGGGCCGTGGCCGCGGTAGTCGCAGTCGCAGCCGCAGCCGCAGTGTGTCGCGTCGGCGGAGTCGCAGCCGCTCGCCCCGTGGACGCGCGCGCAGTCGCAGCCGCAGCCGCAGTCGCAGCCGTCGTCGCAGTCCGTCCCCGCCGAAGAAGAGGTCGGTCGTTGGTGTGCGCGCGTGTCTTTTGTAGGTGGATTCGCACTGTGTTAGAAGAGTGCCGAATGACGTGAGTGGGTTGCCATTAACCACCCTGTCGTGTTGTCAAACGACTGCGCAGGCTGTTTGTCAGCCGCCTCACTCTCAATGTGACGCTGGACCACGTGAAGGAGATTTTTGGGCACTTTGGGAAGGTCGTGGACGCGGAGATGCCGCGCGACAACAACGGCAACCCGCACCGCGGCCAGTGCTTTGTCGAGTTTGAAACGGCCGACGAGGCGAACAAGGCCATCGACTACATGAACGGAGGGCAGCTGGACGGCGAGGTGCGCACAATTACGCCGGTTCTCTTTGTCTTGCATTGATCGAATATCGTGATCTCGCTGTGTCACGTGCTGAACGCCCCTCCCACGCCTTGTAGGTGCTCGTGGTGCAGCACGCGCGCGCCCCTCTCCGCCAAAGCGGGGCGTTCGACCGCAACGCGCGCCGCGGTGGTCGCGGTGGCCCTCCCCCGTCCACGTGGGGCCGTCGGGGCGGCGCCGGCGGGCCGTCAGCCTCGGATTCGTATCGTCCCGCATACAATCGCCGCCGCTCCCCTTCACCCGCACGACGCCGTTCGCGCTCTCGCTCTCGCTCGCCCCCGCGCCGTCGCAGCCGCAGCCGCAGCCGCAGCCGCAGCCGCAGCCCGCCCCGTCGCCGGCGGTCCCCCAGCCGCTCTCGGTCTCGGTCGCGCTCACCGCGGCGCCGGTCGTAGAGAGGCATGGGATGTCCGTGCTGTTGCGTGGGCGTGTTTGTCCCTTGCCTTGTCATTGTGCGTGCGGCGAGCGTTTTTCTGTTTGTGCGGTTGGTTGCGGCGCCCACAGTAAATGGCGCAGTTGTCTGGACGCAAGGTTCGCATGGGAGCTATGTGGCGGCCCGCCCTGATGTACACCATCGTCACGTCGCACCTTTCCACGCACAAGAGCCCTGAGAAGGCCTCACGGTCGCTACTCCCCGTGAGTGCAATGCCTAAACGAACAGCGAACCCAGTAGCGACATCTCTGCACTCGGCGCAGTCGAAATGCGGCTGTATGCACATGCTACACAGCGTTGAGCTGCCACTGTCCCGTCCAGTCTGGGGGACAGCCGGGTATGGTCCACATCCCCGACATTACACGGGGCTGAAAATAGCCGCCGTAAATGACCTGGTGTTTTCCTGCGACCGAAAAGGAGGTCTCCAGTGAGCAACGGCATACGACGACAAGGCAATGGCAACAGTCGCACACGTGGCGCGTGGACGGCCTGCACCAACGCGCCATTCATCCGACGCCGCACAGGCACGCACCAAGGTACTGCTTGACCATCTTGACCTGGCGGCTCCCTTGGTCGTACGTCCCCGAGAGGTAGAATTCGCCCACGGGGTCCTTGCCTTCGCCCCACACCTGCATCGGCCACAGCGTCAGAGACTTACGCGCCTCCCACGCACACGGCACACATGCAAACGCTCACATGTACATGTCCGCGCACACATGCCATGATTGCTACGAGAGCACAACTGCGAATGAAGGGCAGGCCTCGCCACGCGTGTGCCACATGCGCACCTTGCCCGATGCAAAGTTGAGGTGGAGGTTCATCTGGTCCTGCTGTCCGTTGGGCGGATACGCATAAAACCCGCGCCACGCGCCACTCGGCAGCTCTGTGAGGCACAGCAAGTGTTGGCTCAGAAATGGTGCACATCGCGCGCGGCTCGCACATAAACGCGCAAAAAGTTTTGGTTTCGCAATGGCACGCAAGATGGCAATATCGTCCAGACGCTGCATGAGCTCAAGGAAGAATGACCCCTTGTTACTTGCGTGTCCACACCCACCGTTGGTCGGGACAAGGGCCTTGGGCTTCACGGGCGCATGCACCTGCGGCTGCGCCTGTGGCTGCGGAGCCTGCACTTGGATTCCGAGTGCTGGCCGTCGGAGCAGAGCGTGTGAACAACGGTGCGAGCCCAGACATCCCTATAAGCGCGAACACATGCACACGCACACGCACACACACGGCACGCTCGGCATCGGTTTACATTACCCTTTCGCCGGCCCTGAACATTTTACACGTACAGACATGCATAGCACTTCAATATCCCCGTGCAGTAACACCAAGGGAGCAGTTCCACTGGCGTGCTCACCCTGCAGCGCTTCGAGGAGCTCCCTCATCTTAGTGTCAATTTCTGCCGCCGAAGACATCGGAATGTACAGACGACCCGCGAGGTGCGCGGCAGCCGCGTGGACGGGTGGCCAGCGCTGGAACTCGGACACCTGCGTCGGGACAGACGTCAGTCGGAGCCAGTGGCTCGTAAGGAGCCCAGCTAGGCACGTACGAGTCAAGCGCGCACAGCCACGCACCTTGATAGGCAGAATTTGCATGCGCCAGTCCGCGGCCACGCTAATCTCCTTGTTACAATTGGCCGAGTCAATGTAGCTGCTTGAGACAAAGGGCATGAAGACCTTCGAGGGTGCGCAACGGAAGAAAGCGTTGCGTGAGAAATGCATCCCCCGACGGACCCAAACTCGCACCGCATGCGCCCGGTTCAATACTTATCATTCAGCCCCTCGACAATCTTGTCGTACAGCCACGCGCCGCCCGATAGCACTTCGACGTCGAGCCACACCTTGAGGCCCGCCGCCGCCAACCGCTCCTTCACCCCTCGGGCGAGCTCCTTGTCCGCCCACGAGTAGGATATGAAGACGTCCAAGTCTGCCATGTCTCGCGAACGCAACTGTGTGCGCAAGGCACGCCTCGTGAATAGTGCGGAGTCCTTTGGCGGTAACTGTAATGCCCGAATCTTGCTAAAGATGTGGTGATCAGTCTTCACTGCCGCTAGGTGGTATGTAGTGTGGGAGTCCGCAAATTCTACTTAATGCCTAATTCAATATAACGAATCGTGATAGAGTTAAAGCCAATCAGTTGGGCGCATTTTAGCAGTTCTCATAATGGGTAACCACGCAACCAAAGTGTCTGGACACAGCACTGCTGGTCACAAATGGCGGCTTCATTTTCAGTGGCCGACCATCACGGTCACCCGCTCCTGCCGCACGCGCAGCGTCTGCACCGTCACGCCCACGGCGACGGAGAGGCTGGCGTACCCGTTGCACACGACCGGCAGCCCGCCCTCGAGGTCCCGCTCGGCCGCCTGCACAACCTCGGGCAGCACGCTGACGACGAGCGTATCCTCCACGGCAAGCGACCCTCCCGGCTGCAGGAGGTCGGTGAGCGGCAGGCACGCCGTGCCGAGGAATATCCGCTCCGGCGGCAGCGCAATCCTCTCGAAAGCCTCATCCTTTTCCTTGTCGGCCTCCTCCTTGCCCTTCTTCTTGCCCTTCGCCGGCGTTGGCGCCTTCGCCGCCGGTGCAGGCGCTGCCGGCGCGCCTCCCTTCTTCCCCCCGGGCGTCTGCGCAGGCGCCGGCTGCTTTTGGTCCTTCTTGCTCTTGTCGCTTGCCGCGCTCGACACGCGCCGGTCGGCCTTTGCGCTCGTCGCCGCCTGCTGCTGCGCGCTGCCCTGGCGGTCCTTCGCGTTCCCGCTGCGCGTCGAAGCCGCGCTCTGCTTGCGACCGTCAGACCCGCGGCTGTCCGGTCGCCCCATGCTTGCCACCGAGGGATCCGCCGCCAATTCCGCGCCGGTTGCTGCCTCTGGTGGCTGCTCACGCTCCTTCTCCTTGAGAATCCACACGGTCTTCTCGGCAAAGACGGACACGACCATCCCACGCCGCGCAAAGTCGCGCAGTCGCACGAGATCCGTCTCGGGCAGATCGTCCGCGTGCCCGAAATCGATAGACGGCTCGTTCTGCGGCCACGCGCGCATTGGCGTCGCGCGACGCACCGTCCGCAGGACCGGCGCATCGTCAAGGGGACCGACAACAGCCGTCGCCGCCGGCCCGCCCGCGGGAAGTGCACACGTGCTGCCGCTCGCCGCCGCGTTCCCGACCACGCCAATCAGCGGCCCCGCGTCCGGATCGAGCGCCTCGTATTCGACGTAATACTTGTATTCCACCGGTGGGAGCTGCTGAAGGTTCGTCATCGTCGCGGTGCCGTGCACGGCGTCGCCCATCTCTGCGGCAGCGTGCTCACCGCCGATCCGCGCGAGACCGTCCACGCGGCCGACGGTCACGTGCACGACGACGCCGTCCAAACGCGTGTCCCTGGCCGTCGACGCGCCCGCAAACTGCTCGCGCTCGGATTCCTTTGCGGGGTTGTCGTCGAGCGCAAGCAGCCGCGGGAGCGAGTCGATCACGTACGCGCGGTACTGAGGGAGGAGCGTGAAGGGGTTCCCGCACGTGACGAGGCTCCGCAGCTTTGGCAGCTGGCGCACGGTCGACACGAGGCCCACGAGGTCCGACAGGTTGTTGTACGAGAGGTCCAGGGAGAGCATCTGCGGCCACGTCGACGCCGAGATCTCGGCGGGAATTCGGTCGAGGTGGTTGTAACCCACGCCGAGGTGCACGAGCTGCGGCATGGTCGTGAGCGGCGCAATGTCGGAAATCCTGTTGGCGCAGAGGTGGAGCACGCGCAGCGACGGCGGGAAGTTCTGCGCGTCGATGGTCGACAGGCGGTTGCCGCTCAGCGACAGCTCCTCCAGCGACTCAAAGTTCAGTAGGCCGTGGCCAATGTGCGTCACCTGCCCGCGTGCGAGAGGCGAGTGTCAGTGTGAGGCCCACTTCTTGCCGCGAAAGCAAATTCCCAACACGCCCTTAGAGCACAACCCTACTCGTCCCCTGCGAGCACCAAATCCCTCCCATTCCCCAACAGTACGCACAGTCCGTTGCGCAAAGTACTCACGTCCTTGTCCACGATGCGGAGCGTCCTGAAAAACCGCACGACAAAGTGAAAGTCCAGTATGTCGGGCGTCTTGATCGCAATGTCGCGAAACTTAATCGACTCCTCGCTCCACGTCAGGTCTTCGTCAATCAGCTCCAGCACAGCTTCCGCGTCGTCGTCCAGCCGCGTCTGCGGGCGTACTTCGCCGGGTGGACTGTCGTCGGGAGAGCGTGTCTTTGACGGCGTCGGTCGCAAGTCGCGGCTCCGGCGCTGAGACCCGCCACCGATGCGACTCTGCGCCACGAGCGAAGTGGAGCGGCCGATGGGCGGCAGTGTGGATGTTGTGCGGTGCTCGGTTGCGTGAGGTGGCCGTGGCACAATGCCCGTCGTCTGCCGCAACTGCGCGAGAAAGGCCGACAGCGCAGAGACGCGCGATTTCTTGACGCGCGCCGATTGCGCTGGCGACGAAAAGACTGTTGTCGACACGTGCGGGAGAGTGGCGCCCCCCAGAGGAGGGGCCTCGACGTGCGCCGCCATGGGGCAACGTAACGGAAGAGAGAGACTGTGCGCTACTGCGTGCACGCGAACGGCACTTTCAAAGCACTTCACCAGAGTTGATGGTCAACTCATCGGAAAACTGATCCCCTTGGCAACGGACTTATTTTCCGAACATATTCCGATTTGTCGTAAGGTAGTAACACTTTTAGAGCGAGAGTTCGGATGAATTGTGGACCTCTCAAATTCCAGGCGGCCCAGCTGGTGTGTGTGCGTGCGCTGAAACAGAGAGAAACACGCGATCAAAACGCACGCCTTCGTCAAAGCGCTCTCTTTTGTTTCGAGTTGTGTGTGCTTGCGTATTTTTGTGTGTGAAGAATGGCGCAGCCGCAGCAGGGAATGGACGTCACTCAGATGCCCCTTGGGCAGCTCCAGCAGTTCAAGCAGAGCATGGAGGAGGTGCGGGGCTCCTCTCTCTCTCTCTCTCTCTCTCTCTCTCTCTCTCTCTCTCTCTCTCTCTCTCTCCCCCCCTCTCTGTCTCTCTCTCTCTCTCTCTCTCTCTCTCTCTCTCTCTCTCTCCCCCCCCCCCTCTCTCTCTCTCTCTGTCTCTCTCTCTCTCTCTCCCTCTCTCTCTCTCTCTCTCTCTGTCTCTCTCTCTCTCCCTCTCTCTCTCT
>CALSCQ010000157.1:0-17247 GCA_943704525.1 Pigoraptor vietnamica
CACGTTTTGGGAGTCGAGGAATTTTTTTTTCTAACGAGCTCGTGAAAAAACGTGTTGAACCGACGAAAGTCGTGTATTTTGTACACGGGAAATTGACCTTGCCGGACAAAGGGATGTGATAGGGAATGTTTCATATGGCAAACTGGCACTGGAATGTGCCACGCGCATGTCGCGACACTATTCGCGTCCACACGGCTGCACACGAGCACGACGGTCATGCACCGCCCTTCAAAAGCGCGGGTTCCTGCATGGGTGGCGTTTATGGCAAGGTGATGATGAGACAGTGGTCTCAACGCGATCAAACTAATGTAAATCCCTCTCTAGCAATACTGCTGAGCGCCGGACACGGCCTCCATCACTGGCCGGAACCACAGCGGACGCCGACAGATTCGCGGCACGCACTCGTGCTGCTTCTCGCGGCAGCCGCTGTCCCCGAGTGCGATGTCACGGGCCACACCGTGAGCTGCGTCCGGACAATTCCACCAATCCTGCCGACTGACTGCGACCGATGCCGGCCGCGGCTCGGTGTGCGCCACGCGCGGCGGCGCCGGCTCAGAATGTCCCTACTTGCCACGTGCTCGCCTGGTCCGAACCGAGCCGACGGCCCGCAGCAACACTGACCGTCGGTCAGGTGCTCGATGCCGTCGGCACATCGCCGGCTGATTTTCTCGCTTCGCATAATTTGGCGTCACTGACGCACATGCTGCTGTGTGACTAGTCACTGCGCCGGTGTGATGTATACTGCCGGCAACGTTGTCCGGCTGCTGGTTGCCGGCTGTTGTCGCTGCGGCGTCAAGTGGCTCAGTGTCGGTCGACAAGGCTGATGGCGCCATTTCTCACGCTGCGGCGGCGTTGACTTTTTGTGAGTTCCGCCGAAGGACTCCGCGCGACCGATTCAGCCGTGCCGCGCGCACTCAGTGGCCGAATCTCCTCGGCGATAGGGCGCAGTGGCGCCGTCGCTCCTCGGAGCTTTCCTGCGCGGTAGCGGCAGAGTAATGACCATAGCGGCCGGCATGTGACGCCGGAACGCATCCGCGTGGGCGAGCCGTGGCGCCCGGTCCGCACTTGGCTTGCGTGGCTTGCCGCCTTTTTGCCCAGTTGTGCGCGCACACAAGTGCCTGGGCAAGTGTTTGCCCCTGGTTTGCGCTGAACCCACTGGCATTGGCGCAGTGCCGGTCGGGACGGGCCATCACCGACTCTGCCTCGTCCGACGACCGCCGCTGCGGGCCGGCGTTTTTAAGAGGAATATGAGCTGGGTCAACGGACTGCAGCGCGGGCCGGAGCCGGCGCCGCGGGCAAGAGTGCCGACACACGACTTCTTCACGTAGAGCGGTTTTCGGTGTGAATGCCTGGCGATTGATGCACCGCCCGAGTTGTGTGTCTGTCAGCCGACTGGCACACGGCCTACTCAGTCGGCGTTTTTAGCCGCCGGCGGATCAGACACTGTCTTCACAGTGCCGGCCCATCCTGATGCATTTGGCCAGTCGGCCTCGTCACTGCAGGGCCGGCTGACCGTTGTGTTCCGCGGCGGCACGGCTGTGCCTGACTGATGCATGAAGTTCAGTCCACGCTTCACTGAGTGTTTGCCGACTCGGGCAAGGCGTCGTTTTGTATGTACGTGCATGCGTTTGCGTGTATTTTGCGTGCCGGGCTGCGTGTTGCGTCTGTCACGGTCACCCGCGCCGTCGTTTGAACCGAAATGAATGGTCACGAGGGATCACGTGCCGGGATGGCGGGTATTTATTTTCATAATCATATTATGATGAGCGCCCTTGGCCGAGGAGCAAATATTCGACATCCAGAAAAGTTAATTGGAAGTTCTGAGGCAACGCCCACCGTGGACCCGACGTCTCAATGCTCGCAGTCGCCTTTCATTTCTTCGCGCGGCGAGCGACTCCAAGAGCCTCTTTGCCTGGACACGGCTGGCGTGCTCAGTCCGGACTCCCCTGCCGGCGCCCCTCCGTCGTCGGTCGCTCTTGTCTTCAGTCTCCTTTTTTCGTTCCGTCCGGCTTTTACTGCGGGCGGGTGAACTGCTGCTGGCATCAGTGCCGGTACACTCGATAATGACCGAGTGGCAGTCAGAAAGGCCGTCTAGTTAAGACTGTAGTCCGTCGACGTCGACCGAAGGCCATTTACGTTTATAATCAACGGCGACGGCTTGTGAGCGGTGATTCAATGCGTACACCGGCAACGGCAGCGGCACGGCTGACCGTTGTGGTCGCCGCGTGCGTCACTGTCAGCCTTGGGACGGGTGGCGTGTCCGCCGAAGTGTCCGCGTCCACGTCGAGCTCCGCATGGCCATCCGAGTCGCCGGCAGTGTCCAGCGTCAGCGAGTCGGCTACCACGTCCCCAACACCATCAACAGTAGTCAGCGCGCAAGCGACGACCACTGGTGAGCTCCGGCCGCAACACGCTGTCCCGAACGGCACCCTCCCCGATCGTCTCATACCCATCGGCAGGGGCGTGTTTACCCTGTCACTTCCCAAGTACCTCTTCACGTACAACGGCCTCAACTCGCTCACCGTGCGCGTGTGCGGTGGCTCGTGTGCGACGGACGCAAACTCGACCCCGCAGAATGGGCAAGAGGTGGATCCCGACGAGATCACGAACTCAGGTCCCCTTCCGGACTGGGTGTATTTCTCGCCGGATGGCAATGCGGTCTACGGTATACCCACGAACGCCGACGCCGAACGACAGGCCAACTACACTCTCCGTTTGTATGCGATCGACGAGTATAACCGCATCGCGTGGGGCAATGTTTTCACGCTTTCGCTTGTGCCGGACGAGGAGGAGCCCTACATCACGTTCGTAATGACGCTTGGTCATATCTTCGAGTCGTTCTGGGTGCCAGCGAAGGTCAAGTTCGCGTCCGTTCTCACCGGCTTTCTCGATATCGACCCTGGGCGCTTCAACATGCGCAGCGTGTTGAAGGGTTCGACAATCATCGAATTCGCCATCCGCGATGCCAACACGCTCGACGAGAACATGGCGTACTACGACACGATCGGTAACAACCTCCCCTCGCTCGCCCTCCAGCTCAACGAGCAAGTCCTCGGTTTCTCCTACAGGGTCAGCAATACGAAGACACAAACCGGCGCTGCCACTGCGATGACAGGGAGCGCGGCACCCACGACTGCGGTCACCTTCTCCGAAAGCCAGTCTGCAGTATCGCTCTCAACGGCCACGCCGGCATCTGCGGCCTCTGCGACTGCGTCGGCGTCCGACTCCGTCGCCCCCACGTCTCCCTCGTCCGCGCTCGAAAGCTCGGCGGCTTCGACATCAGACGCGCTGGGCTCGGTCGGTTTATCCGAGAGCCCGTCGCACCTCACGTCCGCATCAGCCTCCGACTCGGCGGTGTCTTCGACAGGTGCGCCGACGCCCGCGCTTTCCTTATCTGGGTCCGACACCTCCCACTGGGACGCCGACACCTCCGACGGGGACGCCGACCCCTCCAACGGGGACGCCGACACCTCCCACTGGGACGCCAACACCTCCCACTGGCGGGACGCCGACGCCTACCACTGGCGGGACGCCGACGCCTACCACTGGCGGGACGCCTACCACTGGCAGGACGCCGACGCCAACCACCGGGACGCCGACGCCTACCACTGGGGGGACGCCGACGCCTACCACTGGCGGGACGCCAACGCCTACCTCTGGCGGGACGCCGACGCCTACCACTGGAACGCCGACACCAACCACAGGAACGCTTCTCACCGGCGCATCGGCGCAATCCTCGGTCGCTTCATCCGTGAGCCCGTCTCCCCTCACGTCTGCATCGGACGACTCCGCAATGTCGTCGACACCTGGACCCACGTTGCCTTCGGCGTCCCCTAGGACAAAGACTCCGGCCAACTCGGCGTTCTCTTCGAGGACTAATACGCCGACGCCAATCGTGCGGTACTGCCCGGTTTCTGCGCTCGAGAATGCCCACAACGGGCACGTGACCGTCTGGCCGATGACACCCGCGAACGCGACAGCCTCTTCAACTTGCGGGCTTGGGTTCAATGGCGCCATCTCGCGAACGTGCGACGCCGCCGGCCACTGGCGACTTCCGGACGACTCGCGGTGCATTGACTTGACAAGCGTCCTCAGGGACATCGCGGAAACGCTAAACGCCACGGGCGACGCCACGGGCGCTGCGCTCGCACTTCGCAACGTGACGAGTAACTACGGCCGGGACTTCACGCCGGACCAAGGGGGCCTTGCGGTCAGCGTGGTGCTCCTTGTCATCGACGTCGGCAGCAACAGTTCACAGGGCAACGTGTCATGGATTCCGCCCACGCTCGGCGCCATTAGCGATATCGAGGGGCTGCCGCTGGTAACTGCAAGCGGCACGCAAGTGCTGCGTCCGGACGACGGCGAGCGCCTGACCAAGGGTGTCGAGAAGCTAGGATACCTGCTGGGCCAGGAAACGAACGCCGCCACGACTGTCGCGCAAGACAACCTCGTCGTAACGGGCTGGCGCATCAACACGTCGACGTACGACTCGCCATCCGTCGCGTTTTCAGACACATCGTTTGGCCTCGCGTCCTTCACTGTGCCCGTAAACGCCCTCCACCGCGCCCCGGACGACTCAAACGTGCGCGTCTTCTTCGCTGTTTACCGCTTCGACACGCTCTTCCTCGGCGACGGCTCCGTCTCTTCCATTGTCTCGTCCCCCGTTGTTGCAAGCGGCATATACGGCGCAGCAAACGTCACGAACCTTCCGTCACCGGTGACGTTTTCCGTCGCGGTGGGTGCTCGGCCCGTCCCGGCAACAGTCGCCGGCTCCTTCCGGTGCTCCTATTGGCAATACGAGAGCCGCACATGGCAGCAGGACGGGTGCGTGAGCGTGGGTCGCATCGCGCCGAATTCGACAGCGACGTGCCAGTGCGACCACCTCACCAACTTTGCGGTCATCTTCGAATTTGACGAAAGCGGCGCTCCCACTGGCGCTGCGGCCGACGCGCTCGAGGCGCTCACGTACATCGGGTGCGCGCTGTCGATGGCCGGCTGCGTCATCACGTTCGCCACCTTCGCTTGCTTCCCGGTGCTGCGCTCGCGCGCGGCCAAGCTACAGATGAACCTGCTCGTCGCGATCTTCGCGATGGACCTCACGTGGATTGCCGGGATAAACGCAACGGGCGACGCAAACGGGTGCCGCGCGGCCGCCGTCTTCCTGCAGTACTTCATTCTTGCGGCGTTTGTGTGGATGCTTCTGATTGCCATCAGCATCTACCGCGGGATCGTCAAGCTCGAAAAGGTCGACCCGACTGAACACAACATCTATCGCTTCATGGGCATGGGATGGGGTGTGTGCGTGCTGCATGCCGCCGCTGTTCACGCCTCTCCCACAACACGCAGGACCTTGTGCACGCACACGCACGACACGCACACATGCACTTACACACACATGCACACGCACACATGCACACACACACACACACACGCACAGACATGCACTTACACACACATGCACTTACACACACATGCACTTACACACACACCCACGCACACACACACCCACGCACACACACACACACGCACACACCCACACACATATCATACACACGCGCACACAAGACGTAACTCTTTTCTCGTCTCTCCTGAAGATCCGTTGATATGGATGCCGGCGCGACACACACACACACACACATGCACTAGCACACACACAGACACTAGCACACACACACACACACTCACACACACACACACTAGCGCGCGCGCACACACACACACACACACACTAGCACACACACTAGCACACACCGGCACACACCCAAGCACACGCACACGCACACACACACACGCACGCACACACGCACACACACACTTGACACGAACGCACACACGCACACACACACACACACACACACACACACAGAAACACACGCACACACACGCAAACACACGCACACACATGCAAACACACGCACACACACGCACTCACGAACATATATACACGCACACACTACACATGACTCAGTTTTCCCATCTCTCCTGGAGATACCATTGGTATGAATGACGGCGTCACACACGCACGGCACACGCACGCACACACACACTCTCACCCACTCGCTCACTCACTTTCCCCGCCCCTTCCAAAGGCCTCCCGTGGGTCGTTGTGTTCCTCGTCATGGCTATTGATTTCGACGCATGGGGATCCGACAAGGGGAGGTGGGGCGTCCGGACACCATGAAGTCACACTCGGTCCGTCTTCCGCCGGCCAGTGCAAGTGCACTGACAAACCCCGAATATCGGTGCACTTACACTGATGCGGCCGCGCGTGCAGCTGCTGGTTCAACAGCAATGCGGCGCTTTACGGGTCCTTCTACGCGCCCATTCTCGCCATCATCGTCGTCAACACAGTCCTCCTGGCGCAAATTGCGCACAACCTCCTCAAGCACGCGAAGGACATGAGCAGGGAGAACCAGCGCGAGCGCCTCGGCCACGTGCGTGTCCTCGTCGGCATCTTCGTTCTCACGGGCGCAACGTGGATATTCGGCGTGCTCGCGATTGGCGATGCCAAAACGGCGCTCCAGTACCTGTTCATCATCACGAACTGCTTCCAGGGCGCCTTCATCTTCGCCATCTTTTGCTTCACCCGGCGCGTGCGCCAAGAGTACGCCGTGTACGTCTCGGAACACTCGTCGCTGTCAGCGCTCTCCAGCATTTTCCCGCTCGAATCCTCCCGCGCATCCTCCGCCGCGTCAAGCTCCGCACGGACGCTTTCGAGCGCGTCGTCGGGCACATACCCGAAATCGCGCCCAGTGAGCAGCACAGTCTCCTCATTGTCGAGCAGTTACAGCGCCGCGGCGCGCACCCCTCTCCCATGGAGGAACGGAACATCGTCGCCACGTCCGGCATCTCAAGCAGAATCCATGGACGGCGCCGACTCGCTCGCGCCCGCGCGCACGTCGGTCGGCAATCAGACGCGCCCTCGAAGCGTTCTAAGCGTCCGCGACGAGCCGCTGCTGATTGACATTGATTTTAGCAGTATCGAAGGGCTCATGGAGACGCGTGTGTAGGCCGGGTGCGATTGGACCGAACTGTGCGGTGCGTGACGAACGCTGCGTTGGCCCCCGTTGTATCGGCTGATAATGGCAATGAGTACATTCATTACACTCGGGGCTCACTTTTCGTACGCAACGCCGCCAATCGGCGACCGACTCTGACTCATGGCTCTATGCGGACTAACTTCACCGAGCCGCCGACTGGTAGCCGGCCGTGCCGCCGGACCGTGTAGATGGGCAGATGCCCGGGCCGGTCAGTGAACTGATGGCGCTTCGGCCGACTGCCGCCGACTGTGCCAAACGGCACCGCGTTACCGCTAACACAACGCCCGGCCTGCGGTCTGATACGGCCGCGCCACGGCACATCACTCAGTGCCCTGCCGAATGGTGATCATCGGCAGTGAGTGGATGTCCACGGCCCACCGGCGGCGGGCCGGGCGTTTGCCTCCGTCCGGCGAAGACGCCAGCGGCGGCGGATGCTAGACAATGGCCGGTACAAACGGTGCACAGGCGCTTCGGCGATGGCCGGCCAGCTCGACCGGCTGTGACGGGGTGCCCTCAGCAGTCTCCTGGCGCGCGCTTTATAGTGCACCGGCGACCGGCAGCGGCAGCTACGGAACCCAGCTGCTGAGCCGAGGGAATGCTGGACGCAGAGACTGGTGACATGGAGGTGACCGCTAGCCAATGGGCACACGGGAGTGCTATAAATAAGCGCCAGTGCGCACGGATTGATCCCAATAGAATCTCATACTCGGGCTATTTTTAAGCCGACTTGTGCGCTGGGGAATGGCCCTTCTAACGCGCGAAAACCAGACGCAAATCCAGTTTCCCTCAGCCAGTCCCTCGCATTCCTCCGTCTCTCTCCCACTCTCTCCCACTCTCACCCCTCGCGGAAGGTGCCATGCACCAGGTGACGTCGTCCGCATGCGCTCCGCGACGGGGTGCTTCCCGGGGGCAAACACTGGAATGTGCCACGCGCATGTCACGACGCTATTCGCGTCCACATGGCTGCACACGAGCACGACGGTCATGTACCGCCCTTCAAAAGCGCGGGTTCCTGCATGGGTGCCGTTTAAGGCAAAGTGATGACGAGAGACAGTGGTCTCAACGCGATCGACCAACGTAAAATTCACACTCTAGTCCCAAGTGCGCGACCTCCATCAACCACAACACGGCTTGCGCGGACGGCAACATAATGCACGCGCTCGTGCTGCTTCTCGTGACAGCCCTGCTGTCCCAGTGCGCCGTGGCCACACAGCCGCGTCCGGGCAAACCCATCAGCCCCGACGACGGCGACGATGCCCTGCGCGCGCGCCTCATGGCCCTAATGGCCTTGTGCTCTCCGTCCAACGGTCGCGCAGCGACACTGACTATCGCGGCGGTGCTCGACGCCGTCGGCGCACCTCATCTTCTCGCTTCGACACAACATGGCGACGTGCAAGCTGCTGGACGTCTCGACTATGTATCGTGGAACGTTTCCGCCGGCGTTGCGACTGTCGCCGGCGTGCTTGTCGCCGAGGACGGCGCCGTTTCTCACACTGCGGCGGCGTTTGTGCGTTCCGCGGAAGGGTTCCGCTCGATCGATGTGCTGGACGCCTTCAGCGTGGATGCCGATGCCGCGCGCACCGCATCTCTCCCGATCGGGCGCAACGGCGCCATGTTTGCAGTCGCTCTTTCGGAGCTTTCCCGCGCGGTGGCGGCGGAGCTACGCCGCAGGGGCATGGACGGCATTGTGACCGAGTGCATCCGGGGTGTCTCTGTGCGCGACGCTCTTCTGCTTGCCCTTGCCGACATTTCGCTCTTTGCGCGCGCACACAACCTCTCCGTGTTACTTGCGCCAGGTAACGGCCCCGCCGTCGATGTTCCCGTCGCGGACGTCGCCGCTGCGATGATCGGGGTATCGCCGTCGCCGAGCACCGCGTTTCGCATTCCACCGACTTCGCGCATCGTGCACGCGCTCATAGCCCCCGCGGAGATGGGCTGGAGCACCGCGCGCGTGCCGTTCGTATCGGCGCCGTTTTCTGCGCTTCCTTTCGCCAAGCCGCTTTATGTGTACACGACGAACACATCGGTCGTGCAACCGCAGCCGTTTGTCGGCCGCCGTGGACGTCTGCCCGTGACGAGCACGTTCAGCGTGGCCGCAAAGCTGCCTATGGATGCCACCAACGCAACGCGAGTGGTCGCTGTGGCCAGTGGGAACGAGAACGTGTTCGTCGATGTCGTCATTGGCGAAGCGAATGGCGCGCGCGCCGTCGTCGTTTTGGGCGATGTTCCCTTGTCGACTCGGGCGTCGATTGCCGCGCAGGTGAGGGGCCCTGTTGTGTGTTTGCGAACCCTTGTCACTGAGCCCGTTGTTACTGACACGCAACCTCTCGCTGTCTTGCATGCACAGGTTTCGCTGGTCCCCTCCGCCCTATTCCTCGACGCCGCCCCTGACGTCCTTCGGATGTCACTCGCCGGCACTGTTACCGTCGCTCCGCGTGGAATGTCTCCGTTATGTTTTGGAGTGCGCGGCTCAGCGCCAGTCGCAGCGGACTCGGTTGCGCTCGAAGGCCCGCTTTCGTACGGCTCTTGGTTCGCTTCCGTCGGCGCGCACGGCCTCGACATGTCCGCAAACGGAACTCGCGCAATGTTCAAGGGTGTGCTCGCCAACGCCGCCGAACTTTTTGGAGCAGTGTCTGGACTCCTCCGCCTGGGTGACGTGTCGGGCCAATACGACATGCACGTTGCGACGAATGCCACGGATGAGTGCGTTTCTGCTCTGTTTGGCGCCATGTCGCGGGAGACTTCGATTGCGTCCCTCGCAGCTGCGTTCGGCGGTGAGGGTGCATTTGACGGCACGCCCGCCCTCTTCACCAGCGCCGTGAGCGATGACGTCATGTCGGTGGTCTCCGGCACAGTGTACGCAAACTGCGCGCACGTGTCGTTCGTCGCGGGGATGTCGCCGTTGCCGTCGTCGTTCGGGGGATCCGCGTATGCTTCGGTGGACATTGGGCTGGTGGGTGATGCGTGCGCGCTCTCGCTGTTACTCATTCACCGTCCTCGCACAGAGACTCACGTGTTTTCACTGTCTCGCAGTACGCCGACGCCGTTACTTGGCTGCGCGCCGTTTCCATCGCCGCACTGAGCGCGGGCACACTCGACGCACGCCCCGCCCTTCGCAACGCCGGCGCTCTTCTTGCGAGCGCCTCCGACGCACTTGCGGCCACGACCACGCCCATCAGGGTCGCGGTCGGTCCCACGGCGCAATTCGACGATGCCATCGCTGACATTGCGCGCGCCTTGCGACGCGTTCCCAATCCTACCGCGTCTGCCGCCGTGGCACGTGTTGCCGATAGTGTGCTCAAAATGCCACTCGTCGACCGCGTGGTCCTCCAGTCGCTATCGGCGTCCACGGCTGTCCCGTTCGAGTTTGCCCTGAGCGCGGTCATCGCGCCGATGCCGTCGTGGTCTATCTCTGTGGGCGATGCACTTCAGCTGAACAGCACGAACGCGCGCGATGCGGTCTTTGTCGCGTCGACGGCTGCCGGCGTGCGCTACGACGGGTGGCCGTGCTCCCTTGGTCTCAATTTCATCGCCGATGTCAACGTCAGTGCGCTCGGGTCGGTCGACATGAACACCGCCGTGGCATTCGCGGGCCAACAGACGGCGCGTGTCCATGCGGCACTTGCCCCTGCGAACCCGCCCTTTCGCGCGTTCTTTGCAAACGCTTCGTCCCCGTCGCAGCGCGTCTCTGCGTCCGACATTGTCGCGAGCGTCGCTTCGGACACGGGCCTCGTCACGCTCACGTGCGTGCTCGGCGTGGACGTCGCCGGGCTTCTTCAAGCGCCCCTTTCCCTCGCCATGGAAGGCCCTGTGAGCGACAGCGTCGTCTCGTTTTCGGGTTCTCTCGCGCAGCCGCTCAATGTCCCTGTGGGCGAAGCGGGACTCGGAATCGAACCCGCGTCGTCCTCTGCAGCACTCGTCTGGAACGCATTCGGTCAGCAGGTGCAGGAGGCTGCCTTCACTGCGCGCGCGCGCGTGGGCATCGCAGGCTCCCTCGACCTGTCGCTCTCCCTTCTCGACGCCATCTACGCCGCATCCCCACTCGAAGTGAACGTGACGACGTCCAACGCAAGTGCAATGGACATTCTCGCAGCGCTCGCCGGACCCGCCTTCGCGCGTTCGCTGGGCGACTCCTCGCAGCCCGTCCTCTCCCTTCTGCGTAGCGGCGCGTCTCTTGGCGGCGTCCTTCAGCCGCTGGGCGCTTCGGGCCTGTCTCTGTCGCTCTCAGGGTCGCTGCCGTGCGCAGGGTGCGAAGTAACGCTCTCCTCGCAGCCCGTCGTGCGCATCTCGGACGTGTTTCGTCGCCTATCTGCGCAGTGCACCCGCACCGCGTGGGGCGCTGGTCACGTGGTCGTCGGTCGGCGTCCGTCGGTCGCGTCCGTCGGCGTGTGCGATGCCATGCAGGCGCTTGCGGCCACTGCGGCGGGCCTTGCGCACGGAGGCGACGCCACGCTCGTGCAGAACATTGCCTGCGATGCTACGCGTGCGTCGGTCTTTGTATCGGCCACAGAGGCTCTGATTGCCGCGGTTGCGCCGGACGCCGAGTCGCCCGTCGATGGAATTGGTTACGTCCCCACATGGGAGCTCGTGCGCGCGCTGCTGCCTGCGGTGAATGCATCGCGGGGAATGGCATCTTCGCCCTCGCCGCGGTCGCCGTGGTGCGTATGGCACACGTCGTCTACGGTTGTCTCGCCGTCCCTCCAGCTGTCGTCCGTGTGGCCTCGCGCCGTGCTTGCCGTCAACGCTACGTGTGTTACGCCCCTCGCCGTTGCCGTTACAACCCTTCCGAACCTCGGAGGCTCCTTCGGCGTTGCCCCTTCCTCGGGCGGCGCGTGGGTCACGTGCGCGGTGGAGCCAAATTCGGCTGCGCGTGGTGTCTTTCCCTCAGAGCTGTCCGCGGACGTCCGCGTGACGCTTGTGGGGCGGGCGGTCGCCGCAGCATCGAAGCTATCGCTCGTCGCTGTGTCCGGTCAGCCAGTCGCGGTAGCCGACGGTATGCGCGTTGCGGGGTGGAGCATCGATGCGCCGACCGACGGGAGCGCCGTCGCCCTCTCGGGGGATCTCGAGCTCATCGTGGGACTGCGTGAGCTCTCGCTGCCGTTTGCGAACGCGCGCATGGGCACTGGCGTCCGCGTGACGTCTGTTGTCTCAGAGCGCGCTTCGACGGGCAGTCCTTACCGGCTTCCTATTGGCCGCGTCGGATTTCCGGTTACCCGCGCGGACGTTTCTGCGGCGTGGAATGTTACCGGCGGCGCTGCGCTGTTCGGATCTCTCGTTCTCTCCGTGAACTCGCAGGCCGTTCCCCTCACGCTATCACTGAACGCGATGGGCGTGAGTGCGGAGGGCCGAGGCTTGCCCGACGACGCAGACCCGTGCGGACGGTGCGCAGCTGGCGAAGTGTGCGCACCTCTTGCAGACAGCATTACGGGCGGTTATGCGTGCGTCCCCGCCGACCCCTGCGCCATCAACAACGGCGGCTGCGGTTCTCCCTATCTCTTCTCTTGCAACGCGACGTCCGGCAACCCCCTGTGCACGCCTATCAATCCGTGCCAGTCGATCCCCAACTACTGCGGCGACAAACCCGCTCTTGCCAGCACGTGCGCATGGGTGGAAGGCGCGCTCCCCACGTGCTTCGCCTCCATTCAGAGCGTCGTGCTCCAGGGCGAGGCGCTTGACGACGACCAGTGCGCGTGGGCCGGCGTGACGATCGGCGCGCTGGTACAGTGGTTCGGTCAGTACACCATCGCCGCCGCTGCCGCCACCATGGGACTCACGCTGGACATCCCTGCGTCCGAATTCGTGCCGCTGTCCGCGGACATGGTGGGGTGCACGGCGACTCTCTACTACACGGCGTCCTTCATGTTGCAGCTCGCGCTCGTGTACCCGGATTACGAGGTCAACATGGTCCACGACAACGTCCTCGCACCGCCCGGGCCTATCTCGACTATCACGGCGCTCCCGCTCTCGGGATCCAACACGTGCGCGGGTCTGGATGCGAGTTGCCCGCACGGAACGTTCTGCAGCCCGACGCTCTCCCAAGGGACCACGTGTCTGCCCATCCCGCGGCGCTGTTCCTTTGACAACGGCCAGTGCGGCGACCCGCGCCTCGTCGAATGCGTCGATGGCGCCGTGGGTGGGCTGCAGTGCATACCGCGCATGCCCCACCTGTCCCTCGGCGGCATCTCTGCGCTCGTGCTTGCGGACGGACCGGCTGCATTTGGAGACGCGCCGCACGGAACGCGCCACGAAATTCTTGCCATGCCCGTGGACGGCCGCTCGGCGCGCATCTCGGTCGATCTCACCGCGGCGTCGTTCCGCGCGGAAGGCTTCCTTCTGGCGCCGGCTGCCGCAGTCGCCCGGCACGCCTTTACCGTCACCATCGCGCCCGCCGTCCGCCAATCACAAGCCCAGGGCCAGCAATGGGCGGCGACCTACCGCGCGTCGATGCCCTCGGAACACACTCCGTTCGGCGCTGCGCTGCACGGGCTCAAACTGGCGGACGCCGCCCTCGTCCTCACGAGTGGGCCCATCGAACTTCCCGCGGAGGATTTGTCGCTTGTGCGCGGTCTGAGTGTCGTGGGCAACCTCACGTTCGACAGCCGCCCGGAGCTCTCCGCGATTGGCATAGTGACGGGGCTGTCGTCGGCGATTGTCGCGGCGCACCTCGATTCATTGAGCGAGTACTCGTTTTCGGCTCGCACACTCGAGGGAGCGACTGCGTTCGAAATCGCCGCCGGCGTCGCGTTTGTGCCGCGGTCGCTCTCTTTCCGTATGAGCAATGACACTGCGAGCGACTTTGTCGTGGACGGTCGTCTGCGCGCGACGCTCGGACGCGGCGATGGGGACGTCTTCAACGGCCCCGCCTCGCTCTCGATCGGTGCGAACAGCGCGGTGCTGCTGTCGTCTCCCTTCGCGTGGGTGCATCCCTTTGGAACGCCGTCGCTTTCAGTTTCGCACGCTGTCATCCGCCTCTCCGCGCCTTCCGTTGCTGGCCCGTGGGCGATGTCGGTGTCCGGCACGGCCGAACTGCGGGGCGGGCGAAGCGTCATGTCGTCGCAGACGCTTGTCGCGTGCGGCAGCGTGTCCGCTAGTGTGGCGCCCGCGTGCTCCGTGCCCCTCAATGTGCCATCAACCACTCTCGGCGAGCTCTCAACTCTGCTGTGCCCGTCCATTCCCGCGTCGGTCGCGATGAACCGCTTCGCCCGGCACGTGACGTTCTCGTCGGTCACCCTCACGGTTGCTCCGGATGTGTCTGCCCCTGCCGGTGTAGTGCGCAGCGTCGTCCAAGGTGCCGCTTCGGGCGCCGTCCTGTTTGGAATGACAACGACGAGTGCGCAAATTTCCCTCTCTCCCCCCGCCCACGCCTCGGTGCGGCTCGAATATCCGTCGCTTGCGTTCATGTCGGGGGCGTTCACGGTCACCGGCACCGGGAATTCGCCAGTCTCTCTCTCCGTCGGCGTGACGCCGTCCGGCGCAGCGGCGACCGCGACTGTCTCTATCGCCAACATGACGCTCGGCGCGAACGGGATCAACGCGTCGCCCACCGGCAACCTCACGATCGACGAGGCGGGCGTGCGCATCGACCTCGGCGCGGCGGAGAACGGCCTGTGGCTGCCGCTGACGCTGGAGGGGCTCACGAACAAGACCCATCCGTTCGTCGTATACGACTTTGCTGTCCGCGCTTCGATAGACGCGGGCGACTTCAACAGCGCGGTGACAGTGCCGGCGACGGACGCCCTCGGCACGCTCCTAGAGGGCCTTGTGTCGACGTTCCAGTCGGCGACGTCGCAGGCGCAATCGTACAATGCCACCTACGCCTCCCTCTACGGGCAGCTCGTCGGCGTCATGGCCACGGACGTGAACGCGCTTTCGTCGTACGAACAGGCCGTCCCCAATGCGACGAGCATCTACTACGGCGCGCTCAACGCGGCGTCGTCGGGCGCGCAGCTGGCTGCGGCGACCACGTCGTACGGCCCGCAGACGCTGACCCCCTATTCTCCCAGCGCGATGGGCGGAACGGGTCTGACCGCGGTTGCGAGTGGGACGAGCACTCCGTTCGCGTCGACGCAGTCATCCATGCTGTCGGCTGCCCAGCAGCAGAACGACGGCGCCCTCCAGTCGCTCGCGTCGCTGGCGTCGCAGGTGGACACGCTCAACGGGATGTTGCCGGCGGGGAGCACGTACACCTTTGGGGATGTGTCTGTGAACGGCAACCTGTTCTCGGCGGCGGCGTATTCCCTCTCCGTGCAAATGGGGCAGCAGCTCGCCGGGCTCAGCTACTACAGCGGCCTTGCGAACGACGTCAGCGCGACCGTCCCCGCACTCGCGTCGGCGTACCAGCTGCTGACGGGCGGCTTCACGGCGCAGTCGCAAGTAGTGGCCAATGCCACGAAGACGGTGTTCGTTAACAGGAAGCGCTACTACGGCGGTGAAGCGGGCGCGTCGTTTGACTGCAGCAAGCGCCCAGGGAACGACACGGAGCTCTCTGAGGCCCATCCCCTGTTCGACGCGCGCGCGCACGAGCAGTGCATGAACGCCACGTGGTCGGACATTGCGCGCGGATCGAAGGCGGTTACCCCCGAACAGCGTCCGGACCTCGCCCGCCGTGTGCGTGCGACGTGCGCGAAGGTGTCGACGGCGCAGCGCATCAAGAACATGTGCGCGGGGGGCGTCGTACGCGTGCAGGTGAATGAGACGGTCGAGGAGGGCTCCTGGGCCGTCATGTGGTCGACGTCGTCGCTCCCCGCGAGCGTGCAATCGGGCGGCATCCCACTCAGCGCTTCGTCGCAGTTCCCGCTGAGCACAAACGGCCCCTTTGTCGCATTCCAGCCTCAACACGCGCACGTGCTCGGGACTGTGAGCGCCCTATCTGCCGGCACGCTTCCCCGCGCTTTTCTGAAGGCGGTGGTCGCCGGAAGCCCGACGCCGGTGCCCTTCTTTGCGGATCCGACGTCGCTGTCCGCGTCCCAGAGCGCATTTGCGTCGGCTCTGGCCAATGCCCTCCAGTCGCAGAGCGTGAATAACTGAAGCGCATGTGTGTGTGTGTGTGTGTGTGTGTGTGTGTGTGTGTGTGTGTGTGTGTGTGTGTGTGTGTGTGTGTGTGTGTGTGTGTGTGTGTGTGTGTGTGTGTGTGTGTGTGTGTGTGTGTCTGCGTGTGTGTGTACGTCTGCTTTGCGTTGCGGCGGAGTTGAAATGAACCTTTCCAACATTTAATTGTTCCTTCTTAGCTCAGTCCAGTGGATGAGTAACTGGCGTAACTGACAGTGGCCATGCAGGTAGTGTGCGCGTGCGCGTGTGTGTTTTGGTGCAGTGGCCGTGATGCCCTTGGTAACAAGTACCTCCTGCCGGCGCATCCTATGGCCCTCTGATGGAGGCTACCATCTGCGTGCGCAAACTGCCATTTAGTTAGTATGCGGGCAATGGTAAACGAATACTCAGTGGACTGGATTTCAAAAGCCTTTGCCTGCGCCGTCACAGGGGCGCACCTCACGCCTGCCAACACAGTAACGTTGGCGTGTACTTTAATAGTGTTTACTGACGGTGACTGAAGCGCGTCACATATGCCGGGCAGTAGCGGTGGCCGGAACTATTGGGCCTTCGACCTCCGTTTTGGCTTTCTTTTATCGGCCCCGCCCATGGCAATGCATCTGTTTTATCACAAGCACACCAGGTGAGCCACCCCGACATTCACGGCAGTTGGAAAGGGAAGCGCCATGCGAACGACTGAACGGCGCGAATTCTGCAAAATGGCGCGAGCCTGAAAACTGGGTAAGAATCGCTGGTGGAAAAGTCATCTCAGAACGCGATACTGTACATCAGGACAAATGATGGCACAAAAAGTCACTGATCAACAGTTAGACAAACTCGCAGGGTTCAGTGACAATAAAATAGTGCACTCACAGCTATTGAGGGGCTGTACCACTGGCACAAGCATATCAGTGCTCGTCATCGGTGATGGCACTTGGGGGGCGCAGCGGGAGAGGCGGAGGACGACGCAGGCCTCTTCCTCTCGCCGTGCTTCCGTTCGTGCGGCATGGCGCCTTGCAGCAAGCGTGTGTGAATCTCGATTGCTCTGTGACTGCGTGTGTGTTAAAGACAGCGTCTGCCGAGTCCTCGGTAAAATTTTTATGTATTGGGCTTTAGAATGGCCGGAGCCTTCTATGACAGCTTTCATAGTAATTGGGAATCCACAAAATAGTAGAGAAGA
>CALSCQ010000158.1:0-11163 GCA_943704525.1 Pigoraptor vietnamica
TTTTTTTTTTTTTTTTTTTTTTTTTTTTTTTTTTTTTTTTTTTTTTTTCATACAGTCATGAAACAGTCGAACGACGTGCCTTCGAATGGCGGGGCTTGCCGATCGTTTTCTCTTGCGCTGCCGTTGTGATGTAATCCTGCAACGCCCGTGTGAGCAAACGGCGTATAGAGTGCGCATGTGAAGTGCACGTATTGTTGAGAGGGCATAACTCACCCGCACGGCAGCCAGAAGCGTTTCCATGACAGTGTTGTCCGCCGCCTCCTTTCGCATCTCGGTGAGAAGGCGGTCGATGCCAAGCTTCGAGATGAGGAAGGCACGCGCCGATTTGCACCGCACGCTCCCAAAGACACTCTGTATCGGGTAAGAGCCCCAAGTGAGCGGCGATTAGCTATCGAAAGCAATAGCACGACAGACGATTGAACGTACCACAAGCGGTAGCTTCGGACCCTGCGCCAACTCCCATATCGTGTCAAAGAGGCTCTGTTTGGACGGCCTCTTGCCCGGCGGAGGCTGTGGCAGCTGCGATAAGAAGACACAGTATTCAACAACGAGACGAAGTGGAACCCCGCAAAAAATCAGACAACACTTGAGAGAGAGCATGGCCTTACCCGCTCGTCCTTCTCAATCTGCTTCAAGCGGTTGTCGGCGCAGGCCATCGCATCGTTATCGTACATGTCGGTAGTGGTCACCGACGCGCCTACGGCAGAGTAAACAAATCAAATTGCTGAAACGGAAATGGACCAAAGAGAGAGAGAGAGAGAGTTCCACTACAACTGCACACTGCACACCCGGTTACTGTCGCACCTTTCGAGACGAGGAAGCGCACAACGGCCGTCTGCCCCTCCAGCGCAGCTAGGTGCAACGCAGTCCGCTCATGCTTGTCCGTTGCGTTGATGTCCGCCTCTGAATTTCGAACAGGGGGGTCAATGGCACTGTCGGATCACAACATGGCCGACCATGTCCGCAGACGCACCTTTCTGGCCGAACAGCAGCTCTATCACGCACTCCAGATTACCCTTCACAGCTGCGCGTGACAGCGGTGTCTGCCCCTGCATATATGAGCACGCAACGTGGCGTGTTAATGCACGATACCGACCGAGTAACGCACGCCCACCACTCACCCTGTTGTCAACGACGTCGACGCTGCCGCCTGCCTGCAAGACGCAACGCATCATTTCCGCACTACCGTTCTCGGCGACATAATGCACAAAGCGAATGCCGGTCGACTTGTCGACGACGCGGTTGACGAGGTCAATTCCCTTGGCGTCGTGGATCAACCCCTGCGCAGAGTGCAGCGTCAAATCGAAGCAATGAAGTACACTCTTGAACAGACTCAGACATGAATCGCCTGTGCTTTCACGATCCACTTGAACACGGACCCCATGGGATGGCAGTTACACTATCGTTACGACCGCGGCCTTAGATCCACTTAAAAGCGCACACGTACACACCTCCACGGAGGCCGTAGTCGGCTCAGCCACCGCCGCTAGAAGCTGCTGCATGAACTGCGGCGTAATCACGCTCGATCGCTTGGCGACGGGACCGTCTGCGGCCGGTGACGCGGCATTTTTGGCCTTCTTGTTCCGCGCACGGGACGACTTGCCAGGTGGGGACACGGCCGTTGCGCCTGCCCCGCCGCTGGGGATCTCCAGCGACTGGGGCCTGGATCCCCCTTCGTCCATGTTAAACGACGCTGCCACGAGGAGGGACGAAGCGCGATGCTGCTAAACACCTACGTCGAACTTTGACGATGCATTTTCAAGTGCTGCAGGTGGGGGCAACAGCGAAACGACTGCCTTCCGTGATGACGTTATTATGAAGATGACGTCTTATAACCGTTTATGGGAAGTAAAGGTGAAACAAAACACAAAAGGATATATTGCTATAGTAATATATTTAATAGGATATTAATTCATCGTACTTCTTATTATGGTAATAAATGTCTGAAAACGGTAAATATAGAAGGACCTATTTATCTATATATGGTAATACGAGGCACATTCCGAATCGAAAAAATTCCAGGCTCGGTTCAGCGCTGTTTTCAAAAAAAATTGGCCCGTGCGCTTCGAAAACGTCAACAGCGGCGCATTCGTCCCCGCAGCACGCGCGCACATTCGCGGCGTCCCTGGACCTCCGTGGTGGTCCGAGTGCGCGTGCAGGCGTTCGCGGGTTGTGAGGGCAATAAGCGGCAGGGCGACAGCCGTGCCCACATCCGTGTTTCTTCGTGAGAATAGTGCGCCCGATCGGCGCTGGGTGACGAAGATGAAGGTACGTAGGGGCGATTAGGGGCGATTACGCCGTCATGTGCGTGGTCAGATGTGATTCAGTAGGAGAACGCTCTCTAATGCGCCCTCCCGGCTGTGTGCAGGGCGTGTTTGACGTGCCAAGCAAAAAGCTTGGCGAGGGACCCGTTATTTTTGCGTGGCAAAAGTCGCAGGGCAACTACCTTGCAGCATGCGGGTGCGTGTGTGGGCGCGTTTGGGTACCTCTGCATCTGCCGCGATTCTCTGCAAGACGGATGGGGTTTCGATTTCAAAAATCGGATAGTTCGCACTTTTCGCAATGCCTTAGACGCACGGAAGATTTGGGGTCCAGTCGTCCTCTCGGCCGCTGTTATTTAAGCCGATGCCACTTGTCAACATCCCCTGGTCTCACGCTCTTGGTTGTGCCGTGTTGCGCAGTGTGAATCGGATGGTATACATCTACGACCGACATGGCGACCTCATCTGCGAGATTGCCCTGCAGGGGTGGGTTGCAGCGCACGCGTGATGGCAGTGAGCTGAAAATGTGGGGCTCCATGGAAGTCCTCTTGGTGTTGTAGATCGCATGAGTCTGTTGGCATAATATTCACATGCGACGTACGCGTTTATGTAATGGGTGTGCGGCACGTGTGCGAGTGAATGTCTTCTGTGTTGTGCGTGTGTTTGCTGTGTTTTATGCGTGCGCTCACGTGCCGTGTGCGTGCAGGGCGTGCATGGGCATGGACTGGGACAAGGACGGCGATGTGTTGGCCGTGATACAGGACAAGTCCCCCGCGGTGTATCTGTGGGACGCCTACACGAAGCGCTCGACCATGCTCGACTCGAGCATGAAGGACCTCACGTTCTGCAAGTGGTCGTCGACGGAGCCCCTGCTTGCGATCGGCACGGCCAAGGGAAGCCTCCTCATCTACAATCGCGCCACGTCAAAGAAGGTGCCCATTCTCGGCAAGCACACGAAGCGCATCGACTGCGGCGCGTGGAACAACCGCGGCGTCCTTGCGCTCGGCTCGGAGGACAAGTCGTTCACGCTGAGCAACGCGGAGGGGGACACGCTCGCGCAGCCGCAGCTCCGCGCCGAGCCTGGCGACATTCAGTTTGCGCAGCGTGCGCAGGGCGGCGAACCCTCAAACATCGTCAGCATGGCCCTCGGGAAGAAGTCGCTCTATCTGTACAATCCGGACGAGCCGGACAGCCCGATTGAGCTCCAATTCCAGGTGCGGGGAGCCTCGTCGCAGCACCTCTTCTCTGTCGACTGTTGCATTCGTTGTGGATTCGTGTTGCACGTGTCCGTGTGTACGCTTGATGTGGATTATCTCCCTACTCTCGACGTCGTTCAACTTTGTAACCCTCCGTGTGCGCTCCCTGACCCCAGGCGCGCTACGGCAACATTGTGTCGCACAAGTGGTACGCCGACGGCCTCATCATGATTGGCTTCAGCAACGGATATCTCGTCGTGATTTCGACCGGCATTGACGAGATTGGCCAGGAGCTGTACCAGTCGCGCAACCACAAGGTGCGTTCTTCGCTCGTGGGACTGCGTTGTCGTCCTCTCTTTTGTTTGCTTTCTTTGCATGTGCAAAGCGTGTCTGTTGCTGCCTGGCGTTGTCTCGTACTGCGCCGCACACGCTCACATACGTGCCGTCTCGTTAATAGGACTACTTGAGCGACATTGCGATCTCGACGGCGATCAACAAGGCGGCGTCGATTGGCGACAGCTGCGTCAAGATCCACGACCTCGCCGATCTCAAGGACATCTACAACATTATTCAGCTGGACGACGACCGCGGCAACGTGGGTTCACACTGTGGCATTCACACGCACGCGCACGCACGCGTCGATGCCAGACATTCTCAACTTTTGGCTTTCTTCTGCTCATCGCTTCGAGCCTTTGACGTGCTTCATGCAATCTCGTAACGCGGTTTCCACTCACACATCGCGTCGTCTGTGCACAGTTGGACAAGATTGCGTGGTCCGACGACGGCCAGTTGCTCTGCGTGAGCACAAAGACGGGGCGTCTCTACACCTTCCTCACCAAGATGCCCGTTCTCGGGTCGGCGTGCGGCACGCGCGTGGCCCATCTCACGTCCCTCCTCGAGGTCACCGTGGAGGACGCCGTCGAGAAGGAGAAGCCCGTGTGCGTCTCGCTCGACGTGGAGCCCGCTTTCGTGGCATTGGGGCCGTGCTACGTCGCGGTGGGGATGAACAATCGCGCGTGGTTTTACGCGTCGGTCGAGCGCGGGTTCGAGCGCAGCGCCGGCGGCTACGAGCCCGTCGGCGAGAGGGAGTACGTGGGGACGATTTCGAAGATGGCGCTCAATTCCGACTACGCCGCCGTGTTACACGAGGGCCGCGTGCTGCTCCACATGATCGAGGGCTCTGGGGATGCGAACGACGAGGTCGCAACGGACGGCGACAGGAGCAGCCAGATGTTCCCCGACGCCGACTCCGAGGCGAAGATCCAGTGCGTCGCCCTCACGAACGAGTTTTTCGTCTACGGAACGGACGCCGGCACGCTCGTCGTGTTTATGCTTGAGGACTGGCACCAGGTGACCGAGTACCGCCACGTCGTCGGCGTGCGCGACGTGTTTCCCGACGTCTCCGGGACGCGCCTCGTCTTCTTTGACGAGAAGAACGACGGCTTCATCTTCAGCCTCGTCAACGACTCTGTTATCGAGATCCCCCACTTCTCGGCCAAGTCGCGCGGCGCCCTCTGGGACAACCACTCGCGCAGTCGCAACTGCTTTGTGGTTTACGACGACGAGAAGATCCACACGTACGTCACGTGCCTGTCGTCGCGCGGGACCCCGGAGGTCCGCCACGTCGGCGCGACCAAGCTGCCCTTTGGCCACACGCCCCTCATGCTGCACAACGGCTCGGTCACGTGCCTGACGCAGAGCGGCCGCACCGCGCCCGTCATTCTGTCGACACACGAGCTCGTCCGCTCGTCGCAGCACCTAACGGACAGCCAGCTTGCGGAATCCCTCAAGCAGCACGTGAGCCTCTTGCGCCTGTCCGACGCGTGGCCCGTCGCGCGCCTCCTCGACGACCAGGAGTCGTGGCTGGAGCTCGGTCGTGCTGCTCTGGAGCAGCTAGACATTGCGCTCGCCATCCGCGTGTACCGGCAGATTCGCGACGTCGGCATGGTCCTCGCACTGCAGCGGCTGGAAGGAACCGAGGATCGCGCGCTGCTGTGCGGGCACGTCGCCTTGATCGCCGGGCAGTTTGACACTGCGCAGGCGCTCTTCATGCAGTCGGCCTTTCCGTCGGCCGCACTCGAGATGCGAAAGGTGTGTGGCTCTTGTCAGCGCTCTCGTACGTTGATTTCGTGTGCTGCATTTTGCACACCATTTGTTTCTAGCTTGTCCAATATATTGACTTTCAACGCGCCGCGCTGCAGGACCTTCTCCACTGGGACCAGGCCCTCCAGCTCGCCAAAACACTTGCGCCAGCGAGCGTGCCGTACATCTCGAAAGAGTACGCGCAGCAGCTCGAGCTCAAGGGCGAGTTTGGGCGTGCGCTGCAGATGTACGAGGCCGGCATCACGAACTCGGACGCGGACATTGACCACGACGTGCTGTGCCAGGCTGGCATTGCGCGCATGGCCGTCCGCACCAACGACTTCCGTCGCGGTATTCGCCTTGCGAACGAGCTCGACAACAGGCAGCTGTACCGCGAGTGCGGCAACGCGCTCGAGGCGATGAAGCAGGTGCGCACTTTGTGTGTGTGACTGTGTGTCTGCGTGTAACTGCGTGTGCGTATGCGTCTCAATGTTCGTATGTCGCACGCGTGAACTTATGCTTTGTATTCGCAACAGTTTTCGGAGGCGGGCACAATGTTCGAGAAGGGTCGCTTCTTCGACCGCGCCGTGTCCGTTTACCTCCAGACGAAGAACTACGCCAAGGTCGGCGAGCTGCTTGAGCACGTCAGCACGCCCAAGCTGCACGGACAGTACGCGAAGGCGCGCGAGGCGGAGGGCAAGTATAAGGAGGCCGTGCGCGCGTACCTCAACGCAAAGGACTACGACAACGTCATCCGCATCTACCTCGACCACCTCAAGGTGTGACTCTGCTCGCACGCACCCCTGCGAGTGCTTGCTTCTGTTCGTCTATATGTTGCGCATGCGCGGACTGGTACTCTATGCGATCGCGTGGGCGAGAGTGTGTGCATTCCGGTCACGTGTGTCGGCCTTGCGTGCTTGCTCATCGCCCGTTCTTCTCGTCCCAACAGAACCCCGAGGAGGCCGTGCGCATCGTGCGTGAGACACAGTCGAGTGAGGGCGCGCGGATGGTCGCCAAATTCTTCCAGAACCTCGGCGAGTTCCGCCCCGCCGTCGAATTCCTCGTCGTGTCCAAGCAGATCGACGAGGCCTTCAAGATTGCCCAGGCCAATGACGTCATGGAGGTGCGTCCGCGTTCGCATTGAGATAGTGTGGAAGTTATTCCTGCTCTAAATGCAGCCCGTAGCGTGTGTGCGACTGGGTGCTTACTATCCCATTTGCTCTCGTGTGTGTCTGTCGTGTGTGTGTCGGTGTCTGCGCCGCGTGCCGCTGTGTTTTCGCGCAGGTGTTTGCGGAGGTTATCGGGAGCGACGGATCCAACGAGGACTACCAGAGCATCGCGCTGTACTTTGAGGGCAAGAACAACCATCTGCTCTCCGGCAAGTTCTTCATGAAGTGCGGCCAGTACAACAAGGCCCTCCGCCACTTCCTCGCCGCGCCCATCGGCGACGGAGAGGCCATCGACTGCGCCATTGAGGCGGTGCGTTTTGCCTCTGTCGCCCCTGTTGCCCTGTTCCCACTCCTTGCGCCAAATGTGTGCCTGCAGCTGAGAATTCGGCACATCGCTTTGCTGTGAGTGAGAATTGGGCCATTGGTCGTTTGTCGCACGTCTGACGCTCTTTCGTCTCTGCCGTTGCGCTGCCAGGTCGGTCTTGCGAAGAACGAGCGGCTCGTGCACACGCTCATCGACTACCTTATGGGCGACACGGACGGCCAGATCAAGGTCCGTGTCCGTGTTACGCTCCCTGTCGTTACGCACATGCCGTCTGCTCACGCCCGGCGCTATTTCTGCCGCGTGCATGGCGTCGTTGCCCACTTGTCGTTTTCTTACTTATTCGTACCCTTCCTCCCCTCCTTCCAGGATCCCAAGTACATTTTCAAGCTGTGGATGTCGCTCAAGCAGTACCGCGAGGCCGCGCGGACGGCCATTATTATTGCGCGCGAGGAGCAGAACAACGGTTCGTCTCTACTTGGTCATCGCACGTGTACCATAAAGAAATTTTGCTCTGTCGCTCACCATTTGTGTTGCTTTCTTTTTCAGGGCACTACCGCGAGGCGCACGACACGCTGTTCAAGATGTACAAGGAGCTCGAGCAGCAGAAGATTCGCATTCCCGCCGAGATGGTCTCGAACCTCATGATCCTCCACAGCTACATTCTCGTCAAGGCACGTGGACTTATTGCGGCTGTTGCGGTTGCCATCTCGCGTTTGTGTCTGTCTTGGCCCGTGTCATTTCCGCACATGCATCCGTTTGGTTTTAAGTAGGGACGCAACCTCTAACTGACGCTTTAAATGCCCTTGTGCGCCCGTTGTGTTCGACAGATGCACATCAAGCAGGAGGACCACCTCACGGGCGCGCGCATGCTCATTCGCGTGGCCAACAACATCAGCAAGTTCCCTTCCCGTATCCGCCTGCACTCGACTACACGTGTGCGCTTTATGGCGTGTCTTTGGTTGCCTGCCGCCTTCGTGTGCGCGCGACGGATGTGCGTTTTTTTTCGCGCTGCTTTTTCATGTGTGTGTGTTCCTTGACTGCTCTTTCGCGTCTTGCACGCGCGCACAGATATTGTGCCCATTCTCACGACGACCGTCATTGAGTGCCAGCGGAGCAACCTGAAGAACAGCGCCTTTAGTTACGCCGCCATGCTGATGCGCCCGGAGTATCGCACGAAGATCGACGCCAAGTACAAGCGCAAGATCGAGATGATTGTGCGGTGCGTTGGCCACTGCGTTTTCCTCTCACCGACCTGGTTTTTTTTTTTTTTTTGTGTGTGTGTGTGTGTGCGTGCCTGCGTGTGCGTGCGTGTGCGTGTGCGTGCGTGTGCGTGTGCGTGTGTGTGTGTGTGTGTGCGTGTGTGTGTGCGTGTGTGTGCGTGTGCGTGTGCGTGTGTGTGCGCGTGTTTGTGTGTGTGTTGCATGTTTGTTCTATATGGAGGAACAGCAGCGTAGGAACAGCGTGTGCTAATAATTAGCGATTCGTGCGCGTGCAGTAAGCCTGAGCGCGCCGAGGAGGAGGAGCCCAAGACACCCTGCCCCTACTGCAAGAACGCGGTGCCGCAGTCCGAGCTCAACTGCCCCGAGTGCAAGAACACGCTGCCCTACTGCATCGCCACGGTGAGTGCGCCAATGCCGGAGTGCAACTGCATGCGTATGTGTGTGTGTGTTATCTGCCGTGTGTTACACTTGTTGTGGCAATGCCTCCAGCGCTGTTTCCGCCCGCTGTTTCTGAGTAGTACCACTGTAGATATGCATGTTATCGCACCGCTTTCGTCTACTGTTACAGTGTGTGTGCGTCGTTATTGAAACGGCGCCTCCTTGCCCTGACGCAGGGCTTCCACATGGAGGCAGAGGACTGGACAATGTGTCCCTCGTGCCAGTTCCCCGCGCTCTATTCCAAGTTCAGCAAGCTCATCGAGATTGAGCGCAAGTGCCCCATGTGCACGGCCGAGATCTCGCCATCGTCGATCACGCACGTGCTCGACGTCCGCCAGTACCTCGCGCAGTATTCTGAGATGGAGAAGGAGCCCAAGGAAGCCAAGGCGGCGACGCCCGCGAACAACGGCGCGCTCGACCTCATGGCAGACGAGGACGACAAGGAAAATTCGACAAACGTGTGATTGGGTCTGCGGATGAAGTGTGTCGTGATTGCATGCGTGGCGCGTGGCTGCGTTTGGCGGGTCGTTGTGGCGCAAAAATGCACACCACTTATTCATGTAGCTTGCCCACACACTGTAGTCCACTGTAGCGAGTAGGTAACTGTAACTGTCGGTGAGGGTTAAGACTATTGTTCAGACAGGACGAGGAACATTGTCAAAGCTGCAGCAAACGGCCTGCTTGTGATAATATGCTTTTTTTTTTTTTTTTAAAAAAAATTGACACGGAAAAGTCTCCGCCTCTGTGTTCACGCGACGGCGCTCTGCACAAACGCGCGCGTAACGGCCATGCGCACCTCCTCCCAAAACGACGACAGCACACTCCTCAATATCGGAATGCGCCACAACAACCGAACCGCAGCGTAACACACGAGCAGAAGCGCAAACGCGTCGAATATTGCCTTTGCGCGCCCTCCACGCACGCGACCGCCGACCGCGTCCCCTTCCTCGTGCCGGAAAAACCTCCGCGCAATCGTGTGCGCTTCCTTGTGCAACCGTGCAATGACCCTCGCAGACAGCGCGCGCACTTCGGTGAGCGTCCTGTGCTTCGACACCGCACCCGTCACGCGCTCGGCAGGCGGCGCAGACCCTTCGCGTCGCTCTGGCGCAGTGGCCGACTCCGTCCCGTCCGAGCGGTCGGCCGAAGGGGACGGGGGTGCCGGGGTATCCGACGCATCTGTCTCGCCGGCACGTGACCGCTCTTCTGTCGCTTGCAGGCGCAGTACATACGCCTGCGACGGGCGGAGGGCAGTGTTGGTTAAATCTCTCTCTCTCTCTCTCTCTCTCTCTCTCTCTCTCTCTCTCTCTCTCGCTCTCTCTCTCTCTCTCTCTCTCTCTCTCTCTATCTATCTCTCTCTCTATCTCTCTCTCTCTCTTAACAAAGCAAACATTGCGAGTAAGAAATGGCAAACAATGAGCCGAGGCACGCGAGTACAAGACGCCGCGACACGCACACACACACACACACCACACACCTTCTTCTGGGCCGCATCGAGCGCCGCATTCGATTCGACAAACTCGCGCGCCAACCGAAACTCGCCGAGCGACGGCAGAATGTGCAGGGCATACAAATCAATCACTTTCAAGTAGCCCTCCAGCGCGCGCGCAGTGGCCTCTCCCGCGCCGTCGTGGGGAACCGCCGCCGCGCGAACAACCGGCGGCGCGGAAGGGGCGGAAGGGTTCGGTGCGTAATCGGCCACATAGAGCCACTCTTCGACGATAGCGCGCGTTCGGACGCGATCGTCGTGTCGCATCATCACGAGCACACTGGAGGCGTGCGAGGGTGAGACAACGTGCGCCGAAAAAGAGGCATGCGAGAGACAAAGTGGACGGGACAAGCAAGAGTCCACGCGAATACGACTCGACGGAGCGCCCAGGCACAGAAAAACTGAGGCATTCGGGATCCGAGACCGGAGCCCATCATCACGTAATTATGAAAAGCGCGTCTCTGTGTTTGACAGAGAGTGTGTGTGTGTATGTGCGTGTATCTGTATGTACGAGTGTAAGACTGTGTCCGTGCGGAAGGGAGTCCATGACGGATTCACCTTGATACACGGCAAGTACTCACCACATAACAAAAATGCGGGGCGGTACCTTCGCCACACCGCCGTACCACTCGAGCACAAAGGGCACCGCTGAGGCGGGTTGGTTCGTTTCGACGTACATTTGCAGCAATAGAGAGACATAGGGACCGCACCCGCACGCTCCGTTGCTACGAGCACACAGAGCGCACGAGTCAACATGGGTGAATCAACTCGAGTTATAGTCCCCCCCTCCCCCCCCTCCCCTCCGTTGCTACGAGCACACAGTCAATAAGCTGAATCAACTCGAGTTATAGTCCCCCCCTCCCCTCTCACACCTTGAGCGCACGAGTCAATAAGCTGAATCAACTCGAGTTATAGTCCCCCTCTCCCCTCTCACACCTTGAGCGCACGAGTCAATAAGCTGAATCAACTCGAGTTATAGTCCCTTC